>WBOK01000760.1:0-12246 GCA_009289805.1 Alternaria gansuensis
CCTTTCTAATCCTTATTTATGCTTACTAAGCTAGTTAAAAGGTAGTCTTACTAAAAGAGCAAGTTATGCGCTTTTCAAAACTCTAAAAATTATAGTTATAGCTCATTTAGTTATCTAGTTATATATGTTTTAAAAAGATAAACTTTAAAATTACTCTTTCTTTTTGTCACCCCTCTGTAGTTTAAATATTATATTGTTTGTATATAAGTTGTTTATATGTAGTACTGTGTAGTGTAGGAAATCCTAAAGATAAAAAGCAGCAGGTAGAAAGCTTTTATAAAGAAGTATTATAGGCTTCTACTGCAGTAACGTATATGTTCTTACCCTCCTCCTCTATCTCTATCGCAATCTTATTGCTAGCTATAGGCTAGTAATTACTATTAAACACGTTTTAATTAATGTTGTTTTTTAGTACCTTTAGCAAATTTTTTAACTCTAATTTTTGCTTAGTAGTCTAAGCTTTTCTGCTCTAAGCGCTTAGCGCGTAGAACTTATCCACCTACTGTTTAAATCTTGTTAACTACACATAATCTTTTCTTTTCACTTTTGCAACTAATTAGTATAGGGTAGCTGCTTTTCACTTTTTTTAGAAACCCTATTTTGACTACAACAACAATCACCACCTTTGACACCTTAAAAAATAAATTATTAGTAAAGTATAATTAATCTAGAAAATCTAAAACTAGGTATGCATAGAAGGCGTCCTTTTTTAACTTAATTACTATAGGCTATGAATTGTTAATTTAACGTAGAACATAGTTGCGGTGCTTTTTAATATAGTTATTAATCTATTTCTTGTTAGCGTTTTAAAGTATATTAATAAGCTATTTACAAACAAGAGGATTGTTCTACTTTGCTTATCTTATTAGGGCCTTCTAGATCTAGAACTTATACTTTAATATAAACATCTATAGAGAATAGCTAGTTAATCTCTCTAAACTTGTTAGAATAACTAGAAAAAGTATAAAAAGTAGTAGTAATATTATAGTAAGCCTTACAAATCTTTTTATAAGTTCTTATAATAAGCAATTTTATTACGCTGTCTTAAACTATAATAAAATAGGAGTGAATAGTAGAGTATCTAGAAGTAGTTAGCCTAGTAGATCTATAAGGTAGCAGAGGTAATAAAATTTAAGCTTGTTTTTTTCTTGCAGATTTGCTTTATTGATTTATAGTTAAGAACTATTTTTTAAGCGTTTTTTATTTAGTTAGTCTTGTCTTCTTTCTTTTTAATAAGGCTATTTAACAATTTAATGCCTACGTTCTTGCGCTAGCGCAGGTACTCTAGTACATGCTGATAAAATTCTAGCACCATCTTAGTACAGTTGTTCTCATTCTTATTATTAAACAAGCCACTACTTTAAATTATTTTAATGCTAAGTCTTTCTACTACTAAATACTTAAAGTAAAAGTTAATGTGCTTCAAGTTAGTCTAATTGCTTTTTATAGCGTACTTAGAGTAGTAGAAGTAAGAAATTAAAATGTACTCTTTATAAAGTATTGCGTGTTATAGCTAATACCTTAGGTTAGTACGTAAAGCTTATTAAATAAGTAAGTAGTATAAGTTGCGCAGCTACTTAAGATTTAGTTTTCTATCTATGCGTTGCAGATAGAAGCAATACGTTTTAAAAGTCTTAAATATAATATTATTAACTTAAGAATTCTAAAACTGATATGTATAGGCATTAGTAATAATATATTTTATACGCTAGAATTTTTTAGCCTGCAGTTAAAAATTAAAATATTAATAATTTTATTCTAAGTAGGGATAGAGTAGAAATGAAGTTTAGAAAGTTAATATTAGTAGATTAGCAGATCTTTATCCTGATTTGCTAAGCAATACTTGCTAGTAAAAAGCTTAAAGATTACAGAGTTAGATTAGAATTTCTACTAACAGCTCTGTTTTATATATAATAAGATCAGACACTTATTAAGCATATTAGAAAGTATAGCCTTCTTAAATAGACTTGCAACACTTGCAGCAGTACGCTTGTAGAAAAAGTATACTTAATTATATAATAAGTTATTAGAGTTAGGTAGTTTTTCAATATTAATCTTACAATACTATTTTTTAATAATTTTGTTATAATTAGAATTATTAATCAGCTTTTTTACGTAGGCACGCTTGAGGAACTTAGAGAACGCTAAAGTAGAATTTATTTATTTTTAAGGTGTTAAAGGTGGTGGTTGTTGTTGTATTGAAAATGGGGTTTCCAAAAAAGTGAAAAGTAGCTAACCTCTACTAATTAGACGCAAAAGTCAAAAAAAAAAGATTGTGTATAGTCAACAAGATTCAAACAGTGGGTAGATGAGGTCCACGCGCTAAGCGCTCAGAGCAGAAAAGCTTAGACCACCAAGCGAAAATTAGGGTCAAAAAAATTTGCTTAAGGTACTAAAAAACGACACAAGTTAAAACGTGTTCAACGGCGATTGCCAGCCTATAGCTGGCAACAAGATTGCGATGGAGATAGAGGAGGAGGGTAAGGACACGTACGTTACCGCAGCAGGAGCCTGCAATACTTCTTCATAAAAGCTCCCTGCCTGCTGCTTCTCGTAGAATTTATATAGTAGCATTCTGTCTTAAAACTTCTAGTTTCTTAGTTTATTATATTAAGCTCTTTATTTATATACGTAGTATTATAAAGCTTAGTGTCTAGTTGTATAGCTCCCTATTAGTATACTAGTGTTGCCTTTGAAGTATAAGAGCTTAGTAGGGGCAGCAGAGCAGAAACTAGTTAGTTACTAGTCCTAGCCCTTACACGTCCTGCCTCAATATTAGTAGCATTATCCTTTTATTGTATAATAGTCTTTTTACTTATAAGTTTAAATTCCTTAACTATTATATACTTATTAGCTCTACTTCCTGCTCATATTTTAGAGAGTTGCTTTAGTTGCTTAGTTATAATTAATAGACTACAACCTTTTATAGTGTAAGTCTTAGATGCTATAAAGTTACTATAGCAATTGATAAATTAAGCCTTAAACAGAGTCTTTTTAAGTTCTACAGCTATCAAGATAAGCACTTAATATATTCAATGCACCTGCACTTCTCTCGCCTTATAGTAATCTATGCTCTTAAGAGATTATATATAGTAGACTTAATTAGTATTAAGATTCTTAGATCTAGCTATGTACTTAAAGATCTTTTGCTCGAAAGTATAGTAAAAGTTGTTTTTTCTTTTATTATCTTTAGCCTTAGCATTAAGGCGTAGCTTCTATGCGCTATAAGTTATATAATCTTTCTTAACTTTTGCTGCTGTACTAATCTTACGCAAATTTTCTTTTTGCTGTTTATTAATGTTTAGAAGTAGTTCTTTATAATAAGGGCTATTTTATATAGTAAAAGTATATATATTCTTAAATAGTAGCTTAATATTTGCTTAGTCTACTAGCAATATATAGCGTTCTTTACTTTAGTTCTTAAAGTTAAAACAGTGTAGTGCTGCTGTATGAAAGAAGTAAGTAGTATTCTTAAGATCTATACGTTGTAGTACAAAAGCTACGTCTATTAAATTTTAGTAGTTAAGTAGTGTATAGGGCATGTAGATACTAATATATTCTTCAATAAATCCTGCTACTAGCTTTTTTACTATTAAGACTACATTGCTAAGTTCTTTAGCTCTCCTATCTCGTAACAAGAATGCTACACTAATAAAAAAATAATGTTTCTAGAAACCTTTAATACTACTATATTTGTTTATAAGTTTTAAGCGTTAAGTATAAGAGTTGTTTACTCTTAAGACCACTTTAAGAATTAAATTAAATTAGTAAAAGGCACTGTGAAGCTAGTAGTTTATAATAATATGCTGTTACTATAGAGCGTTTAAAAAGATCTTATTTACTAAGGTTGAAATATTAGTAACTTTAATACTATTGCTAAGTTTCATAAGCTTTAGTATTTGATCTTAATATTAGACAACTTTAGAGGTATAGATTATAATGTAGATTTTTTTATACTTACTTCTAGGTTCTTAAAAACTCTTAATTGGCTTAGTATTTAAGGCGGTTACTACTGTAGCTGCTTGCCTTAAGCTTTATTTAACAGAGGCTTAAATATTACTTAAGTAAGATAGTTAGTAGTATGTATATTATTTATAGCCTTTATTAAACTAAAGAAAAAAATACTGCTGTAATTATTGTCTTAAAAAGTTAATATTTAAGTGAAAAGGTAGTAAATATAGGGTAAAAGTAAAGTTAGTTAGTTAGTAAAGTTGTAGTTTAGCTTTATGTGTAGTAGCAGTATCCTGCTAGCAGGCAAGTAAAAGTAAAAGTAAATAGAGTCTATATTATACTAAAATAAGTAAATTTTGCAATAGAAATAGTTACTATTATTAGCTAATGCTTTTAAATGCAAGAGACTAGGTGTATTACTAGTATAGTAGTAAGGTATTACAAGTCTAGAAATTCTAAGTGCTTACTGCACACCTAGAATTTATAGAGTAGGTAGCCTATACCTAAATTTTATATAGGAAATTAGGAAATAAGCAACAAAAAGTAAAAGCAGACATAGTATAGTATTTCCTCCTCTTTCTAAGAATATAGGCAGTCCAATAGCCTATAAGTTGCTAGTTGTAGTAGCGTTAGAAACTGCTTAAGATTAGCAAGGGCCTGTTCTAGTCTAGCGTTAATCTCTTAAATAATTATAAAAAGCTTCTTAATAATGCAATGAGTAAGCTTGTTAGTGAAAATACACTAGAGATTTAGTGTTTTAAAGTAGTATACATAGTCCTTAAACATAGTAAAATAGTTAACACCTTAGTTAATCTTGTCCTACTCTAGATTTCTAACAATACAGTATCTGTAGCCTAGCACAAATTAGTTTTAATTAAAAACTTTTATAAGTTTTCTATAACGCAATTCTTCTAGTAGATATTTAGGTTTAGTATGTACGCTAATATATTAGTTAGTAGCTTTGTTAATATAAGCAATGTGTTACACGGGGTTGGTCTACACTTATCTAGACTCGATCCGTGTTAGGGCGAGGCTGATGTATGAGGTAGTCCGTGAAGTATTGTAGGAGTAATTTCAAGTGGAAAAGAGTTATTAATATTAACTAAAGGTAAACAATACTAATTCTATAAAGGATAGAATAACTAGTTAACAATCTGTATAAGAGATAAACTATTTAAGTTAACTACAACAACTGTAATAATAAAATCTATTACATCTTTATACCTGTTGCCTTTGTCCTGTGTCCTCCTATGCCTTCTATCTAAGTAGGAGGTTAAGGAGGGCGTTAGCCTCCTTTCTTGCAGTAGCCTCCTAAAGGTCCTTCATTAGCGGGATGCTAATTACGTAATCTCTACGCCCTGTGCGGATTATTGCCTTCTAGCGTGTGTGTAGTTAACCCTTAACCTACCTTCTACGTTAAGGAGAGAATCCTTTCTGTTACTTGTAACATTATCCCCTCTCTTAGGTGTATCGTCCTAATACTCTAGATTATTATTCTCCTGTGCCGCGTGTTAGATCGCTAGCTGTATATAAGGTCTTAGTACGCCTGTTGTATTATATGCTCTTTTTCCTCTACACCTTTCTAACTATGCCTAAAGTTTTGTTGTCTTATTATGTCTGTTTAACTAACTTAACTTAACAGCGTTAAGCCTAGGCTAATTGTATTTATTAGTAGAGGAAAAAGATAACATTTTGTTATAAGCGCTGTAAAAAGAAGGATCTTTGCTATTTTATTAATACTATAACTAGTTGTTGTGCTAGTTATATTTCTGTAAAGGCAGAGTGTAGCTTGTTTATTTTTAAAGAAGAGTAGAAGAAGGTAGAGGCTAAAAAGCGCAAAAAGCGGCTAGCGCTTCTTTGCGCTAAAGTAGAAGTTACTTAGCTTTACTTAAAAGTTGCTAAGACTAAGGCTCTAGAGCGCTCTTATGCTAATTATAATTACGTAATCTTAAGTCTCTAGGATCGTGTAAAAGAGCAAGCTAAAGGGAATTCTGCCCCTAGTACGGACTTTCTAACAACTAAACTATTGCTACCTAAACTGTTAACTAACTTAAGCTAGTTACAGGCTAACACTTTTTTTAATTCTTTTTCTAATTACTCTCTTTCTTTTAAAAACCTAGTTTTTTCTTCTCTAAGTGTCTTTAATAGTACTTAAGTACCTATAACTTATAGTTTGTTAAATTTTCCTTTAGTTCCTAAGTATTCTAGCTTTCTAGCTATCTTTGCTACTTAACTAAGTATTTCTACTAACAACTAATTTTCTGCAGGTCCTTAACCTCTTTAACCTTATACTTATTATCTTTAAGCTCTATGTTAGTAGCTAGCTTAGCATCTAGAGGTGCTTTTTCTAAGAGTTTTTTGTAAAAGACAAGATAGACGCGTATGCCTAGTAGCAATTAGAGTTTATAGTTTACGTTGCCTATTTCCTCTAGAATTTTAAATAGTCCTACTTAGAGGTTATCTAGTTTTCTACTTAGTTGCTTAGTTTTTAAGTTCTGTTGTAATAGGAAAACTTTATCCTCTTTTTTAAAAGTTAGTTCCTTAATTCTTTGCTTATTTACTGCCTTAGCTATTATAAAGTTTTTATAAGCTATATTTTTGCTTAATTCTTTGTGTAGCTTTTGCATTAAGTAGGCTTTGTTATCTGCGCCTACTACGATACTCTTAATGTTTTTTAAATTCTAATAAGCAGCTAGCTTATATCTATAGTTTGTGTAGTATAGTAAATACTTTGTAGTTACTAACCTTGTACTATTATAGGCTAATTATACTATTAGTAAGAGTTTAACTTAGTTGTCTTGTAGCTTATTAGCGTATATCTTTAGATACTATTCTAGTGTCTAGTTTGTTTGTTCTGTCTAGCTATCTGTCTCTAGGTAAAAGCTAGTTAATAGCTTCTTCTTTACACCTAATTTTGCTAGGAATGTGTTCTAATACTTTGACGTAAATAGTTTGTTACAATTAGTAATAAACTCTTTAAGTATCTTATACTTTAACACTAGTGCTTTTATAACTTTGTACGCACAACCTTCTACTGTAATAGTCTTTTCTGTAGGCACAAACTTTGCTGCCTTAGTTAATTAATTAATAATTACTAGGATAGTGTTGCAAAGTTAAGCTAATTCTAGTTCTAATAATCTTAGGAGCTTTACTATAAAGTCTATTGTTATACTACTTTATAGTTTTGTTAGTAGCTATAAGGGTTGTAATAAGCTATAAGGCTTATATCTCTTAAGCTTATTTTAGTAATAAGCTAAACAGTTGCCTAAGATATTCTGCACCTTTACTCACAAGCGTAGTATTATAAACACCTTAGCTAGTTACCTAACTATTTCTTTAATTACTGCATGTCTGTATTCTAGGGATTTATATAGTTCCTTAATAAGACTTAATCTTATATATAGAGGTATATATATTAGATTCCTTTAAACTATATCTTAGTACTTTTATTTATCTTGTAGTAGTTTATTAGAGCTGTCTTCCTTAAGCTTAAACTGCTAGTTAGCTACTCTCTACTACTACTACTGTTATAGTATTTCTACCTGCTTAGCTACCTTAGCTACCTTAGCTAGCTTAGCTAGTTCTAGCTAGTTATAACATAAACTGCTATCTAGCATCTTTCTAAATATAGCGTTATGTAGTTCTTTGTAACTTTCCTTGCGTAGGTTAGATCTCCTACTTAGAGCATCTACTGCTCTATTAAGTATTCTAGCGCAGTATGTTATCTTAAAGTTAAACTAAGCTAACATCTTAGCTTATTAGACTTATTGTTAGTTAAGTTTCTTAATTATTATAAATCCTGCTAAGTTCTAGTAATTAGTAAAAACCTTAATCTAGTGTAGTAGTTCTAACAAATAGACTTCTTACTGTTTAAAGGAATTAACTACTTCTAGTAGCTTCTTGTTATAAACGTTGTAATTAAGTTCTACTCTAGAAAACTTTCTTGAATAGTAGAACACTAGTCTCTATTTCTTATTTAAGCACTGCTGTAATAATATAGCTCTAAGTGCATAATCTAACATGTTAGTCTTAACTTACGTCTCTTATTTTAGGCTGTATATCTCTAGTATAGGTGCTTTAAGGAATATTTGTTTAATCTTATTAAATGCTCTCTACTGTTCCTTGTTCTAAGTAAATCCTATTTCTTTCTTTGTGATCTTTAAGAGGGATATAGTAATCTTTAAGTAATTTTTAATAAATTTCTAATAGTAGTTAGCAAATTCTAGAAAAGATTATACATTTTTAACTATTTTAGGTGTTAGCTATTTTTATACAGCTGTAATCTTCTTTAGATTTATCTTTACTTCTTTTGTAGATATTATAAAGCCTAGGAATTCTATCTCCTTAACATAGAATTTACACTTCTCTAGCTGTAGGTACAGCTTGTAATTTTTAAGCTTCTTAAGTACTTTCTTAATATGCTCTACATGTTCTTTAAGCGTTCTGCTAGAATATACTAGTACATTGTCTAGGTACACTGTAATAAAGATTCTAAGGTATTTGTAGAGTGCGTTATTAATAACTAATTAAAAGGTTGCTAGTGCATTTATTAACCTAAAAGGCATAACTATATATTTAAATAGTCTATACTTTGTCTTAAACGCCGTTATCTACTTATAACCTTCTTTAATTCTTATTTAGTAAAATTCTTTTTAAACGTTAAATTTTGTAAACTACTTAGCTCTCTAGAGTTAATTTATAAGCTTTATTATTAGTAGTAAAAGATATTAGTTTTTTTGTATTATGCTGTTTAACCTTTTAAAGCTAACATATAGTTACTACTTTCTATTAAGCTTTTTTATAAACAAAATAAGTAAGGCTATTAGGCCCAATCCTAGTTAGATAAATCTCTTCTTTAAATTCTTCTAGATGTAATCCCTTAGCTTAGCATCGTGCTTAGGCGATATTAAGTATATAGGTCCTAGGCTGAGCTTAGCTCTATTATCTAGGACAATCTTGTAATCCCAATTCTAATAGTCTGCTAGCTCTGTAGCCTTGTTTTCCTTAAAAAGTTCCCTAAACTTATCAGTATAATACTCTTTTAGTATTCTTAGTAGTAAGGGTTCTTCTTTTATAGTCGCGACTTGCTTTATCTAAATAACTTCTATCTTCTAAGTGTCTTTTACATAGATTCTCCTAATCTTATATAGCAAGATCTTGCTAAATCTCTTATTTTAAGTTAAGCTTTAATTTGTTAAGCGTATCTCTTTGCGTACTTTAGCAACCTTATATACAGGTTCTCTTCTAAGTATTGTCTTTATTTGCTAGTTAATAGCAGGGTTATAGGCATCTAGCTAGTTATAACTAATTAATATATCTAACCCTCCTAGATCTATAATGTTAATATTTATCTAGTACTCTATGCCTGCTATCCGTAGCTTTGTTAATTTAGTCTTTAACTATATTATGCTATCTCTATATCCTATAAGTTTCTTGTTAGCTAGTACTATTAAGATTAGTTCTCTTTTAATCTAGTATAGTATATTGTGTTTCTTTACTACTTGTAGAGAGATTATTATTTGTATAGCCCTACTATCTATAAGCGCCTACATGTCCTAACTATATACAGATACAGTTACAAGCAACTGCTTTACCTATTTATTAGTATTCTATACCTTCTTTAAGGTCGTCTTAGGTATGCCTTTACTAGTGTAACCTTGTCTTTAGCGGCATTCTAGTTTTTTGCCTACTTACTTTTCCTCTTTTTAAGAAAGTAGCCTGCACTATACTTAGTGCTATAGTATATTAAACAACTATTATTGTAACAGAAGCTCTAATAAAAGTTTTAGTAAAGTATCTCTTGCCTTAAAGCTTATCTTCTTAGCTCTAGCTTCTTTACTTTGTAAATTAGGCAATCTGCTGCCTTATAGATGTTTAATAATAGAGTAGCATAGTAGTAGTCGTCTATTTATTATGCCTTTTTAAGTTGCTATTAATAGAAGTCGCATCTATCCCTGCATTGCGTCTATAGAGATTAGTAGTAGATCTCTATTTTCTTAGGTTTATAGAGGTAACACTTATCTACTATGCACTTATCTACCTACAAGTTTAGGTAATAGTACTAGTCCTAGTCTACTCTACACTCTTCTTTGTTATTTTTATAAAACTTATAATTAAGCTTACAGTTATACTAACACAACTCTTTGTATTCCTTAGTACTTTCTACTTCTTTAGCTTCTTAGTTCTTAACCTTAGCTACTAGATTATTAAAGTAGAGTTGTTAATATACTACCTAATAACTAACTTCCTTAGCGTCCTTGCTAGTAATTATAATTCTTCTTTAAATTGTATATTTATTAGCGTAGTGCGTTGTCGCTCTACATACCTAACATTAGTTATTAGCTAATTGTTCTAGCACGACTTTATCTTTAACCTTCTAATCTATTAGCCTAGATTTACTTAGGGTAAGAACTTTATTGTCTAGTTTCTATTGTAGTACAATCTTGTAGCTGTCTATTAAGCATGCCTCTTTATAGAGGTCTAAGTTACTTAAGTTGTTATCTAGTTCTGTCTAAACTAGGTATAGCGTTTCTTATCTAATTATTTTAATCTTAACTACTGCCTATATAACTAGTTCTTCCTTATAGTTTTAGGCGAAGTGTCTAACTTTACTATATTAGAGACATACCTTATTATTATATTGCTTCTAACATTTTTTTTTAAAAAAGCTATTATACCTTTTCTTTTAAGTATTTCTATCATTAGCCTTTTCTTGCACCTTGCTAGTTATAATAGCGTTGCTATCCCTATTGTACCTGCCACGTTACTTTCTTGTATTAGCTAGGCTAAGTTAAAAGTATTTCTTCTAGTTATGTTGTTTCTAGAGCTTATTATTAATGCGCGTAGCTAGCTTAACTAGCGCGTACAGTGTATTAGGCTTATTATAGTGTACAAAGCTGTCCTTAATATTCTTTTTTAGGCCTACTTTAAATACTGTTTAAAGTCCCTTATTATCTTAATTAATCTATGCTTATAGTTGCTTAAATTCCACTGTATATGCTAATACTAACGTAGTCTGCCTTAGGCGAGTAATTTTCTTCTTAGCCTAGTTTTTAGTATCTACTTTTCTAAAAATATATTCTATTTCTTATTTAAACTCTGTCTAACTTGCAAACAAGGCCTACATCTTAGCCTTAGTCCCTTTATATTCTATATTAAGTAGGTAGTTGTTTACATATGGTTATATCTAGTTAGAGGCTTTATTTTTTTATATACATGCTTGCTATAAGAATTTTTTCTTAATTAGTAAGGACTTTATTATATTTGCAGTATAATTTATTATAAGTAAAAAATATTTGTAATTTCTCCTACTTTCTTCTATACTTCTTAGGTAGTGCTATCTTAAGTTTCCTTGTAGCAACAGGTTGTTTGTTTAAGGTAGCTATTAGCTAACTTAAGAGCTAATTAATTATGTTTATTATAAAAGCTACTTGCTATGCCTAGACATAAGCCTGTTGCCTAAGATTCCTAATTTTCTAGGCACTAGAGTTGTCCTTAGTATTAGAGTTAGATGCGTCAAGCATCTTATTATTTCTTAACATTAGTTAATTTCGCACAGAGGGTCCTAGACCCTAGGCTATATTATTTTAAGTAATTTCCTAGAATGCTATTATAAATCTTAATTAGGCAACTTGTTGGTTAAATCGTCTACTAAAATTCCTAGTAGTTAAAGTATTACATAGAGTTAGTCTATACTTATCTAGACTTAATCTATGTTAGGGCGAGGCTGATATATAAGGTAGTCTGTAAAGTATTGTAGAAGTAATTTTAAGTAGAAAAGAGTTATTAATGTTAACTAAAGGTAAACAATACTAATTCTATAAGAAATAAAATAACTAGTTAACAATATGTGTACGAGATAAACTATTTAAGTTAACTACAACAAGCGTAATAATAAGATTTATTACATTTTTATACTTATTGCCTTTGTCCTGTGTCCTCCCGTGCCTTCTATCTAAGTAGAAGGTCAGGGAGGGCGTTAGCCTCCCTTCTTGCAGTGGCCTCCCAGAGGTCCTGTCTTGGCGGGATGCCAATTACGTAATCCCTGCGCCCTGCGCGGATCATTGCCTTCTGGCGTGTGTGTGGTTAACTCTCAACCCACCTTCCACGTCAAGGAGAGAATCCTTTCTGTTACTTGTAACACAATGCTATAAGTGCTAGAATTAGCAATACCTGTTGCTAGTAAATAAGTGTGAATAATTAGCCTAATAACATGTATGGCAAGCGAGTGGGCCAGGCAAGCGAGTGGGCCACCCTACTAACTTTAATGAACCATCTAAACTCTTTGTACATGCC
>WBOK01000761.1:0-11148 GCA_009289805.1 Alternaria gansuensis
TCTAAGTCTACTACAAACAAGTAGAAGGCAGAGACCTCTACCTCTAAGTTAATAGTAGAACAAGCAACTATACCTGGAGATTGAATCTACAACACTTATTTCTTAAGTAGTTAACTAGTTAGGAAATTAAATAAATTCTATAAGATGTTATAAAAAGGTTAAAGTAATATTTTCTTTACTTACTATAAGGATACTTGTAAAGCGTAAACTGTTGCACAGGAATTATATTCTAATAGCTTCTTACTAGTAATTTTAATTTTCTACGCTAAGCAGACTAGAGCTTTGATAGCTTGTTGTCCTAGGTGCCCTAATTATTAATGCTATAGATTCTTATTACTAGTGCGCACTTAAGGTTTCCTTAATTATGCTACAGTGTTTACTAGTAGTAGTTAAGCAATATAACAAGAGTGTTGCCTATATTTATTTAATAAAAATTAAAGTAACACTTTAAGTTAATTAAAATAACGTTCTTCTTAATTGTTCTAAAACATATAGTATAATTATATATTAAGTACTACATGCCTGCCTGCTTAAGCCGTAATTTAGAGTTGATATTAACGTAGAAGCCTAGTACAAACTTAACATTAGAAAGTAAAAGAGTAGCTATTTTAGAACTAGCCTCGCTATGTAAGACATTTTTAAGCAGCCTGTTTTCTATTCTAGTAACGAGAATAGATTCAGTGCCTATCTTAACAGTCTTATCCTCGCCGCATTCGCAATAAGTTCTTAAGACTAAGTAATCTATACTATTAACTAAGTAGACTGCTGCTCTACTATCTATAATTGTATTCAAAAACAATGCATAAAAGGTTATAGCTGTACTAAACACGTTTAAACTAATTGCTTTAGCATAGTCTTTTAAATTAAATAGTGCTAAAACTAATAAGCTAGGGTATACTCTATTAAGTTTATTAGCAGCTAATCTACTAGTACTCGCTTTCTAGCCCTCCTTTTTAGTCTAGGTCTGCAGCGTTTCTTATTTATTACTACTTTATTACTTAATAATCTTCTTTTAATTATTATCTTACAGTTTAATTAGTATTCTATTAGTAAAGTTTAATCTTATAACTGTAGTTTAAAGTTAGAAGTAGTTGCGCAGTCTTTAAGTGTGTTTACTTAGCTTATAAGAGTAAAAGTATAATTACTTACTACCTTTGCTTAGTTATAAAGCATTTAATAATTAAGATGTCCTTAATCTAGATCTAGTTTAGAAGACTACTTGTCTTTTTTTTCTAAGGAAGTACTTAACTAATTTTATAACAAAACAATAAAAGTTATTTCTAAATTATTTAAATTAATAAAGTTCTTCTTAGTGCTATTGCTTACACTAGCTAAATACGCTTTTTATACAACTAGTCTAGTGCGATCTTAGTGCCTAAAGCGTCTAAGAAATTAGTAACTGCTAATAGTCTAATAACTCTAAGAAGTAAGTAGATTAATGCTTATTAATACAAAAACTACTACTTAGTAAACTAATACTTAGAGCTTATTTATTCTTAGTAAGCCTTGTCTCGGTAGAATCTTTATTGCGCCCTCATTAAATACTAAGTATTCTAATCTGTAGAAGCAAGATCCTCTTTTAGTATCTTTATTATGGCTTCTAAACTAGTAAGGTTTTAAGTAATTATGCTTATTAAGGCGTTTAACAGTAGGTCTAGATGTACAGTCTTACTAATCTAGTTTTTAACATTAGTAACTCTAGCAGCCTTCCTTATTTATTAAGCAGTATATACTTTATACTTATTAAATACCTTGTTGTAATTACTTTCTTATACTTAGTATTCATTATACAGAGGGGTGACAAAAAAAAGAAATCAAAAAAGTAATAGTTTTCAAAGATTTATATATCCATAACTAGAAGGGCTATACTAAAAAGAGTTAGTGATTTGAAAAGCCAAGAGCCTCTTCTTTAGGATGGACTGCTTAGTAAGCTGCTTAGTCAGCATAGAAGCTGCTGTAACGAACAGGTTACAACTCTAATATCCTTACCGTTATCTTAGGATCTTATCTGTGTTCGGACCTACTCCGGTCCTGGCCTAGATCGCAGGTATAAAGATAGCTTAGGACCTATAGTTGCTCTGTAGATTTTTGATATCCTTTTGTACAAGGCCTATAAGTGTCTTATTTAAATTAAGGCTTATTTATAGATTACAATACACTCCTATATGCCTTGCTATAATCTCTTTTGCTAATTATAATCTGTAAGTCTTGCCTGCGCCGTTACATTATATTAAAAATCTCGTCCTAGCTAGTAATAGTGTTTAAAACAATATTGCAGCTGTTTGTTTAGACTACGCCTAAGCTTAAGCCTCTTTAGATAAAAACTAGAAGCTTTATAATATTAAGTTTAACAACACCTTAGGTAGGATCCTTTAGATCTTCTACTAAATAAAGCCTTTAGGTTTAGAACTTTTAACTTTAACAATAAGGTAAATTACTTTAGAAAAGTCGCGTAGAGTGCGCTAAGGTAGAAACACAGAGACTACTAATAACTTATTAGTATTAGAATTAATTACTAATAGCTAACTAAAACTACTCTAGACCCTCTTTAGAGCTTATCTAAAAATTGACCTGCTGCTAAAGTTAACAATAATCCTTACAAGATAAAGTAACTAGCTAGCAACTAGTTGTTAAAATAGATAAAGTTAAGAAAGAAGAAGAAGCAGATTTAGAGAAAGATTTAGTTACACTCTATAAGGACAAAATTAACTGCTTATATACGCAAGTTGCGCAATTAATATAGGAAGTTACGCTGTTTAAATACACAGCCGTACTATTTACTAAAACACTGCTAATAAAAGTAGATATACTGTTAAGCTAATTAACACAGTATATTTTTACTACTTTTAAGATGCTACGCATTAAGCTTACAGAGTGCACGCCTACTATTAAAAATTTTAATAATAGAACTAACTTTATGTTCTATTAATAGTAGGCCTTAATAGAAAACTAATTAGAAATTAACTTAAATTACTACTAGACTAAACGCGCTTGCATAGCTTTTGTGTAGAGACACACTATTAGTATTGCAAAAGGATACTTTAAACTGCAGTACTTAGCTAATTTAGTTTTAAAATAGTTTAAAAATACAAAAAAAATGATTGCTTTACTTAAATTATATTTTGTATCTAGCAACAAATAGGCAGAAAGCTGTGCAGCTTTCTACTGCCTAGTTATAGATAAGAAAGAAATATTTTTAGCTTTTAAGGCAAGGTTTATTAGTACTACTATTAAAGAGTTTGTTTCTAAGTTAAAGTAGTCTTTCTACTTATAGAAGAAAATTACCTCTACCTTGCGCGCTCTAAATTTAGGTTTTAAATACTTATAGAACAACTTATTTTATAAGATAGTGCAACAACTTACTGCATTTAATATAGAAAAACGCAATTCTTTTAATAGACTAAATATAAATAGTAAACTAGTGTTTACCTTAGTACTACTAAGAAAGCCCTGCTCTTAACAATATTAGAGCCTGTAGCTTTTTTATAGTAGCTTTCTATCTAATTTAACTTTAACCCCTACTTACGCTACTTTAAACACGCCTAGATTTCTGTCTAAAACTTCTACCTTTAATAATAAGCCTCTATTAGATACTTGTTTTAAGTGTAGAAAGCCTAGTTACTTAATAAGCAATTATACTACCCCTTAAGTAAGAGAGATTAAGATTAAACTAGAAGAATACTTAGAAGCTGTAGAACCCTACTTAGACTAGAAATAGGAGGGAAACAAAAACGCCTAGGACAACGCTTTAGCTTAGGCCTACATAAGTATAATCTTGCTAATATTAACTTATTAAACTTATATACAGGAAAGTATTTCTAAGTTTCTACTGTTTTTTGTTTAAAAAAGTACAGCGCCTAGCTATAATTGTTAATTAATACTAGAGCCTAACGTTCTATATTTCTAAATCCTCTTATTACTTATACTTTTTCTTAATTACTTTAGGTTCTTATCTAAAGACTCCTTTTTAAGGTCTCTATAAAGAGATTCTAGGACTAGATCTAGACTAAAGTAGATAAATACATCTGTGTTTACATCTAAATTAATAGTAAAAAAATTCTTAACTATTTTTTTGTTATTATAGACTTAAGTACGCAAAATTGTATTATTAGGATTAAATAGCTTTAGCAATTTAACTTATTACTAGACACAGTTTAGAACTAAATTATGTAGCCTGTAAAATATCCTGCTATGTACAATCTTACCCTCCTTATCTTTATATAGTTAAAGGAACCTTCTAATAATAAAGTTGCGGAGGAAAATACCTAGCAAAGAAACGCGCTTTAGAAGAAAAATAAATACTAAAGAAGGCAAAGCCCTACAACAGTTTTAATATAAAAAATCTACAGCCTTCTTTAGCTTTTAAAAGCTTATTTTACACTTAAAGTTGCTAATCCTAAACTAGATCCTGTCTAGATAGACCCCACCCTACGCATAGCTATTATTTTAGCAAATGCCTTCTATTATTTTATAAAATAAAAAGAAAATAAGTTCTTTATAATAAATATTTATAAATTTAATTGTTTATTAAAAGACTGTATAGAACTTAATAATCCTAACAACGTTAAATTAATTTAAGACTAACTTTTATTTGTTTACTACTTATATTAAGACGTGTTTAGCAAAACCGTAGTAGACTAACTGCCTAAACACTGCTTATATAAATATAAGATTATTTTTACTAAACTACTTCTAAATTAGTTTAGCTCTTTGTATAAGTAGAGCACTAAAGAACTTAAAGCTACTAAGACGTTTATAATAAATAACCTTAAAAAAAGACACATTAATCCTAGTAATTACTTTTTTGCCCCCTTTATTCTTTATATTTAAAAGCCTAATAGAGACATTTAAATTTGTGTTAATTATTGCAAACTTAATGCAATTACTTAAAAAGACTTATATTTAATCTTACGTATTAATAAGTTATTAGCTTGTACTTATAGAGCCTAGTTCTTTACTAAGTTAGACATACGCGCGGCTTTTAACAAGATTAGGATAGTCCTAGATTCTAAAGAGTACACTACTTTTTAGACCTAATACAGAACGTATAAGTTTAAGGTATTGCTATTTAGATTATGTAACAGCCCTGCTACCTATTAACGTTATATAAATAATGTGCTAATTAAGTATCTTAATAACTTGTATATAGTCTACTTAGACGACATCCTTATCTACTCTAAATTAGAGGCAGAACATGTTCTCTACGTACAAAAGGTACTAGAAAGACTATAAAATTTTATGTTACAAGAACAAAGTACCTAGGCTTTATTTTAATAAACTAAAGGCTAGAGGTAGATCCTAACAAGGTAGAACCCCTTAACAACTAGGTACGACCTACTACTATTATAGGTGTAAGATTGTTTCTTAAGTTTATAAGGTTCTACTAGTAATTTATACTAGAATACTTATAAATTGCTAAACTACTTCTTACACTCTAAAGCTTTTTAAAGCTATTTGTATAGAATTTAGATTGCGAGGAGGCCTTTAGAAGGTTAAAAGCCGCATTGCTAGAAATCTCTACTTTATACTATTATTACCTTAAAAATAATACTAAAGTAGAGACTAACGCATTAAATAGTATTGTTATAGGTGTACTTTCTTAGAAACAACTAGATAAGAAATAGAGTCTAGTAGCGTTCTTTAGTAAGGTTCTATCTAGGTCTAAACTAAATTAGGAGATTTATAACAAGGAACTTTTTGCTGTTATTATAGCGTTTAGCAAGTAGCGAGCTAAATTAGTATTAGCTTACTCTAGAATTAACGTGTATTTAGACTATTGTTTACTGAAGTACTTTATAACTATAAAAGTCCTAAACGCTAGGCAAGTACGTTAGGCTAAGGAACTTGCCCTGTTTTCCTTCTACATCTAATAGACCTCTAGGAAGGATAACGCCTACGCGGATATCCTTTCGCGGCGCGAGTAAGATGTAGGAAACCTAAAGTTTACTAAAACTAATAATTATTTGCAGGTTCTACTTAGACCGCACTAACTAAACAACTAAATTAACTCCAACCTTACTTTTACTTATATTGCTTAACTCTACGCTTAAATTTTATCTTTACGTGTAGTTAAAGCTACCTTAGAGCCTATAACTCTAGATTTGCTAGAATTAATTAAATTTGTTTTGTAAACAAATTGCACTACGTTTAAGAAAAAGCGTAACTTATTACTAAATAAGTACTAAATTAAAAATAAATTACTTTTGTACTCAAACTGCCTTTGTGTACTGCCTAACTCTATACTTTATACCTAGATAATGTAAAAGGCACACGACTAGGTTTCCTCTGCTTACCTTAGCGCGATTAAAACTTATTAGTTAATTACTCTAAAATATTACTAGAAAGGTATAAAGGCTATTTATAAAATATATATATAGAACTGTATAGCCTATTGCAAGGCACATCTATGATAAACCTAAAAATCTAGAATAATTTAATCTTTACTAATTTCTAATTGTCTAATACAACACTTATGTATTAACTTTAAGAAATTCTTACTTAATAAGGCTAGTTATAATTACATTATAGTTATAATTAATTGTTTATCTAAACAGGCTATTTTTATTTTTTGTTATAAGATAATTAACGCAAGAGGTATAGCTAAATTATTTATTTAATAAGTATACTAATTTAGCTACATACCTAGTACTATAATCTCTAACTAAAAACTTTAGTTTATATCTAGTTCCTAGTCTAAGTTCTGTTAGATCCTAGGCGTTGAAATTAAACTATTAACGGCCTACTATAAAGAGACTAACAGTTAGATAGAGATTATAAATAAATATATTAACTAGAGGCTTTAGCTATTTGTATTTTACTACTAAAACAACTAGAGTAGACTACTGCCTTTAATTAATAGGGCACAAATTTCTTTACTTTTTTCTACTCTAGGCATGTCTCTATATTGGATCCTTTACAGATTTAATTCTAGACAGAGCTAGGACTAAAAGTAGCTAGCTAACACTTTTACTCTAACTAATAAAATAAACTACAAAGACGCGTTAGCCTTAGCTACCTAAATACATAATGCTTAGGAAACAGCACGAACCTCTTTAGAGAAAGCTTAAAATTAAATATAAACTATAGTAAACTATTACTGCTGCCTAATTAATAAAAATGTTAGAGATAAGGTCTTTTTAAATATAAAGAACCTTATTGCTAATTGCCTAAGCTAGAAACTATTAGCTAAATAGAAACGACTTTTTAAAGTTTTTAAGAAAGTTAGTTATTTATACTACTTTAAGTTACTAAAGGAGTTTTAAATTTATAACGTTTTTGCACTAGAACTATTATACAAAGATTCTTAGAACTTACTTTTTAAACAAGAAGCTCTAAGGCTAGCTCTTACTTTAATTTAAGGCGTAAGAAAATAAGAAGTTAAAAAGATTTTTACTAGCAAAGTATATTGCTTAAAGTTAAAATACTATATTAGCTAGGTTAGATATAATCTAGACCTAACTTAGTACCTAGCTTTAAATTTTATAGAGGCTTTTTATAAACTTAAAGCTTTTTATAAGAAATACTTTACACGTCTAGGTCCTTTAAAGTTTTTAACAAAGTAAATTATAGCCTAAAAGTAAGAAAAAAAGAATATAACTTTACTATAAAACAACAATATATAAGAAAAAGAAAAAAAATTCTTTTAATAAGTATCTAGTAAAACAACTAGGCTACCTCTAAACTACTACTAACCTTGCCTTCCCCTTTTACTCTTACTTAAAGATCTAAGGAGAATTGCTTCTTCTCCCTATAAAAGGAAGAGGAGCTAGAGGAGAGCCTACTGCTCTCCTCCTCCTCTTCTGCCTCCCTCTAGAGGTGCTACTTATTGTCCTCCTCCCCTAGCAGAGCAACTAGACTACTACCGCTAGTTCTGCCCTAGCAAGCAAAGGCCTCTAAAGAGGCAACCTAGCTGTCTAGTAAATAGATAGCGTCTTAGATTTCTAGAAAGACTTAGTAAGTTAAAACTAGAATTAAAGCTATAGATAGCTCTTTTTCCTAGCTCTTTATTACCTAGACCTTCCTAGCTAGAATAAGGGTTGCTGCCTACACTTGCTCTTTAGTAGAAAGATAGTTCTCTGCTAGATTCTTCTTGTGCTCTGCAGTAGTAAGAAGGTTTATAATAGTAAAGAGTTTAAAGAACTTCTTCTTAACGTACTTTAGCACTTATTTAAGTTAACTTTAAGTTTAAAAAGGCAAGACATATTAAACTTATGAGAGAGCACTTTTTCTTTTGCTGTATATAGTAAGCGCATTTTTTAGACGTCTTAGAGTTAAACTAATATTTAACTCTAAAAACACCCTACGTAAAAGCGCGCACTAACTACAAGGAAATAAAGTAATACACCTTTAGTAAAGCCTTTAGAGGCTAACGTAGCAGTATAGTGTATATGTGTATGTGTATATATGTATGTGTGTGTGTAGTGTTTTAGAAAAGTAGAAAAATTAAACACAACGTGTTGTTATGATATTAAAATAGCAAACGCTTAAGGCTAGTCTAACACTACTCTAGGTTAAAGTTACAGTAACTGCCTATTAGAAGTCTACAACAACAACAAAAGACGTTATAAAGTTAATGATAAATAAATAACAAATATATTAAAGAATATACACAGCTACAGGACTAGCTAACTACTAGGAAAAGGGGTAGTGTAATAAACACGTTACAACTCTATTATCCTTACTGTTATCTTAGGATCTTATCTATGTTTAGACTTACTCTAGTCCTAGCCTAGATTGCAGGTATAAAGACAGCTTAGGACCTATAGTTGCTCTGTAAATTTTTGATATCCTTTTATACAAGGCCTATAAGTGTCTTATTTAAATTAAGGCTTATTTGTGGATTACAATGCACTCCTATATGCCTTGCCGTGATCCCTTCTGCCGATACTGATCCGCAAGTCTTGCCAGCGCCGTTACAGCTGCTAGTTTTAAGGACATAATCCTAGAAGATATTTACTTTACTTCTAAGGATATAAATAATCCTAGAAACTTTTATTAAGTGCTTAAACACGAGGATAAAGAGCACTATTTAGCAGCAATAAAAAAAAACTAGATTAATTGTGGAAAAACAACACTTAGTCACCAGTACTAAGGCTTGTAGATTAATTAGTTCTAAAAAGTCATTAGGTTCTAAATAAAAAGTACTAACAAAACAATAACTATATATTTAAAACATGCTAGGTAGCTAAAGGCTTTTAATAAGAGTTTAGCGTTAATTACAAAGAAACTTTTGCTAATACTTCAAGGCCTAATTTAATAAAGCTATTAATTTTATTAGCTACTACGCTTGACTAGCTAATTAAAATGTAGAATATTAAATAAGCGTTTCTAAACGCTTTAATTATTACAATAATCTATATTAAACAACTAAAAGGTTTTTAAGATTAAAAGCATCCTTAGTGTATCTGCTTACTTGATAAAGCTTTATATAGTTTAAAATAAGCTAGCAGACAATAGCAAAAGCTATTAGCTAGCCTACTAGGCTAACTATAATTAAATCTCTGTCTATTAATACAGCTATATATATTAATATTAAATAGAAGATTATAATTGCAACTTACGTAGACGATCTGCTTATATTTAAAGTAAATAAGCATAAAATATTTTAATTATTCAAGGATCTTTGAAATATATTAGACCTTGAAATTAAAGACCAAGGCGACGTATCTAAGTTTCTAGGAGTACAAGTAATAAGATTAAATTAATTAACCTTTATTACTTAAGATAATCACGCTTAGAGATTACTAGCTATATACAATAAGCTAGAAATTAAGCTTAGAAAATTACTACTCTAGCAAAATATAAAGCTAAAAAAGAATAATTAGAAAGCTACGCTAAAAGACATTAGGATATTTTTATAACAAATTAGCTCTCTAGTTTATTTATTACTTTTTACTAGAACTAATATAACTTATGCAGTAAATTTGCTATTAAGATTTATAGCTAATTTATGTACTAAGTATTTTAGCAGCCTAGATAATTTATAAGGCTATATAGTTTATACTAAATAAATAGGCTTGCTATATAATTCTGCACAATCTGCACTATTAAAAACAAAGCCTAAAATTAATTAAATAGGCTTTAGTAATGCAGATTAGGGCGGTGAAAATAGTAGTAGGAGATCTACTTTAGGATATATTTTTCTGCTCTAAATCAATAAATCTTTTAGCGCTATTTCTTAGCTATTAAAGTTGTAAATAACAGTAGCTTTATTAAGCGCTAAGGCTAAGTTTATAGCCTACAAAGAAGCAACTAAACAGACTATTTATTTATCTTAGTTTATTAATAAGATAAAGCAGCTATTTTAAATAAAATTAACAGAAGCTGCTACATATAATTTACTTTAACAGTTAAAGCGCAATACAACTGTTGAAAATTCCTGCCTACTATGCTAGAACAAAGCATATTAATATACAATTATACTTTATACGCGAAAAGGTAGAAGCAGGACAAATTAAGCTAGTATATTAGAATACAAGCTGCCTACTAGCAGATAGTCTTATAAAGGCTACAAGTTCTAATATGATTAGAGATTTTTTACTAGGTGTAAATCTAGTTAATATATCTTAAATTACTAGCAAATCAGCTTCTTATCTTAAGAGGGCGTGTTAGAGATTAAGCTACTTAGCTGTTTCTCCACAGGATCCAGGTGCTTAAAATTACACCTAGAATCTACAATCAACCTATGATTAATTAATTACTAGAAGCTATCACGCTACTAGTACGACTTATTATTGTTATTAGTTGATATACAGCAACTACGCAATCTATTACGTGAGATTATATAAGATTGCGAGATATTATATTATCTACTTCGCAAGCTATTGCGTAAGGACAGATCTTTCTAGAATGCAAGTAACAGGTATATATAGACTGTAGTTTGGCTTGTAGTTAGAAACTAAGAGAGTTAAAAAGAGAGAATTATAATATTTAATTAAGCAGTTGTACAATATAATAATAAGACTTAAATTACTTTCTTTCTTTAGTTTCTATTTATTTCTCTTATTCTTATCGTTCTACTTCCGCACCTCCTCTTTAATCTCCAGGCTATAAGTCTAGATAAGGCTGCCTCTAAGTCTACTACAAACAAGTAGAAGGCAGAGACCTCTACCTCTAAGTTAATAGTAGAACAAGCAACTATACCTGGAG
>WBOK01000762.1:0-10506 GCA_009289805.1 Alternaria gansuensis
GAAAAGCTTAGACTACTAAGCAAAATTAGAGTTAAAAAATTTGCTAAAGGTACTAAAAAACAATACTAATTAAAACGTGTTTAACAGTAATTGCTAGCTTATAGCTAGCAACAAGATTGTGATAGAGGTAGAGGAGGTAAAGGAGGGTAAGGACACGTACGTTACTGCAGCAAGAGCCTGCAATACTTTATAAAAGCTCTTTACTTACTACTTCTTACTTTTAGAATTTCTTACACTACATAGTACTACATACAAACAACTTGCATACAAACAATATAATACTTAAACTATTTTTTTCTTTATGTAATATAAAGACTAATAGCTTATATTAAGTAAAGTTAGACTTTACTAAGTTACTATATAAGAAGCTATAGTAGTAGATTACAAAGCCGGCAGTAGCTCCTATAGTAATTAGGTAGACGCAGAGGTCAAATTTTGTTATTTATTAACACCTTATAAATGCGTCTAGTATTATAGATGTTAAAGTTATAATAGAGGTTGTGAAAGGCTTGTTTAGCGGCGAGTCTATTAAATACGTTGCGCATGTTAATAGTCTAGGTGCAGTAATAGTGTGTTATCTTACTAATCTCCTCCTGCGCGAATGCAACCTTAGTAGAGAGACCTTGCAGTAGCTCTACGAGGAGCAAGAGCGTGTCAAAACAGCTATTGAGCAGCTGGGACAAACTGACGAGCAGGAGGTAATATGTGTTTTAAGCGCACTTAAGTTGCATAAAAAACACGCTCTCATGCCGCCTATATATATCAATAAAAGTTTTAGATTAAAAGGCTGCTAGGACGTTAGCCTAAAAGGGGAGGTTCTGTCACAGATAGTTGTGTAATAGCTAGTTCTACTAAGTTTGCTTATTATTTGCTTCTCTACAGGCAGTTGTGCTTATAAGCTACTCTTTACCTGCAAGAAGACTTGCAGGTATTATTACTTAAAATATGCACACGTTATTATTTTAAGCTATTTCTTACTATCTTCTGTAGTGTGAAGCAAGTACTATTGCCTGAAGCTACCCCTTACAACTTTAATCTCCTACGCAAGAAAATTAAGCAGTACTATATTAACGCGCGTTATATGTATAATCTAAATAAAAAGGGCTTCCTTTTTAGAATCTCAGAAAAATTAAAGGGGATCTTTAGTAAGCCCTTATATAAGCAGAGAAAAAAGAGAAGTACTATTTAAAATAGCTAATAAAAGTGAATTACACTTTAAGCCGATATTTATGCTAATAAATCATACCTAGCGTCTACTTTTATATATTAATCAATTTTAAAATTGATAAAAATATCTAGTTATAAGCCTTTATTTTTGAAACCTATTAGGTTCAAATTACTTTTTTCATTCTTAGCTAAATAAATAATAATATTAGTCTTATGTAGCTTAAATAGGTGTTTAATTGTAATACTAAATTAAAGACTTAATTCTTTTATTCATTACTAATTTTAAATAGCTATAAATCTTATTTTACTATTTATTTTATGAAGTACTATAATTAAAGTAAGATTCTTTTTATAGTCTATTCTCTGTGTTTAACTTATATGCTATAGCTTTTTTATATTGCCCTATTTAAGCCTTCTCTTATAAGCTTACTAGGCTAAGATATTTAAATTTCCAAAGAGAAACTAGGGCCTTACCTTAATAAGTAAGAGGAATTTCTTTTCCTTCTTTTTTCAAGCCTAGCAGGCCTTTTTTAACGAAATAACACTTTTAAAGGCCTTTAAGGCTGTAAGCTTTTTATCTTTTAATTTTAAAGTTATATTAGAAAGATTTAGTATTAAAAGCCTTTTAAGTAATAGTAATAAATTCTTAAGCTTTAGTACTTTAGACTAAAAAGACGTTTAACGCTTACTATATAAGGTATTAAAAGATTAAAGTAATAAATAAACTTTAACACTAAGCTAAGTTTATTACTAAATTTTAACTTAAAAGACTTTTTTTAAGTATAAAATTAAGGGCCTACGCAAGCCTCTAACTAATAAAAAAATGTGTAAAAAATAAGGCAAGCCTCTCTTACTTTAAAAGCCTAAGAAGTACTAAAGTAGAGCTATAGTCTAGTATTTAAAAAAGGTAAAAAAGGCATGTAATTACTAATAACTTTAGGAGCGTGAGGAGGAGTAAGTATAATACTAAAATGCTAAAATAAATAGGCATTGTAAGGAGATAAGGTAAGTAAAGATAAAAGAAAAAAAGAAAAAGTAATAAGTAAGGGCTGCAGCTTAATTAGTAAAAGAAAAAGAGAACGCTTAAAGGTCTACTAAACAGGCCTTTAAGGCAGCTACTTACAGGGCTATAAAATAACTCTAACAATCTATCAAAACTTCTTAAAAGAGTAAGAGGAGCAGCTTTAAGGCTTTTAAAAAAGTTACTTAAAAAAAAGGCCTATTGTGAGCCCTACAGGTAGTGGAAAGCCTTAAGGTGGTGTTACAGCTTAACTAGCGTCTACCTCGCGCACAGGACGCGCGATTAAAACTCGAACTTAATTTCTATAGCTATATATATTATTTAAGCCCTATAGATCTTACTACTTAAATATCTCGCGATAGTAGCTATTGTGTGAGGCTCTACAGCCTCAAGTTTGGTGGTGGTTTTGGTGTTCAAACCGCGCGTTGCGCCGTCAACCTCGGTAAGGTGCCCGTGCGCAGCGCGCACGGATTCGCAGCGCGCACGCCGAGCACGAGAACACTAAGATACCTACAAACTTCAACGCGTCATAACTTAACTAGTATAGCAGCTATTAACAAAGCGTTAGCAGCAATTAAATTGCGAGAGCTTAGAGATAAAATTATGTACTAGCAATATACTAATAAGTACAGCGTATTAAGGAGTGCGTTAAGCTGGAGACACTAAGGCGTTTTACGCTCTAGAGCTAACTATACAGCTAATAAACAGTTCTTTACACTACATTAAGAGCTAGAGCTTATATAATATATTACTAAGCTTACTAAGTAAGGCCTACCTCTTACAAGAGAGATAATTAGGAATTTTTTGTTAGAAGTAGCTTATTAGTAGCTTAGCATAAGCTAGGTTACTTGCTTTATTAACTAACACAAGATCTGTTTTATTTTCAAGTAGACTAGCGCTATAATTTATACGCACTAATTAGCTCATTCTAAGTTAAAGTATAGACTTTACTTTAAGTTGCTGCATTAAAAAATTACTAAATACTACCTTAAAGCTTAAGATATATATAATATAAATAAGAAAGGCTTTTTAATTAGCTTAATAAGCAGAAACAAAAAGATCTTTAGCAGGCGTTAATAAAATAAAAAAAGGTTTAAGTATCTCTCTAGAATAGATTATGCAAGTTTCTAATAGTCCTAGCTTACTACTACACTATTAAAAGCTTACTGCTTCTAAGCCTTATTTACGTAGCTAAAAAAAAAAAGCTATATAATTAAGTTAAGTAAAAAATATTAAGGTAAGAGAATAGAAAATCTTTGTTTTATTATCTCTAACAAGCTAGTTAAATAATAATATAAGTCTAGCTTAGCTAGAGCAGGTGTTTAATTACTATACAAAGCAGTAATTAAGGAGATAGTAATTGCTTATTTTTAATAGCTATAGATTTTATGTTATAATAGAGTTTATTAACTACTATAATTACTACAAAACTTTTTAAGAATTCTTCTTTTAAATTTAACTTATACGCTCTAGCCTTTTAACATAGTACTATTTGAGCTACTCTCTTAAGCCTACTTTCATAAGCTTACTAACTATCTCTATAAGGCTTAAGGCCTTATTTTAATTAAGAAAAAAGACTTCTTCCTGCTCTTTTAGAGCGCTTAGATATTCTCTTTGATAAAGAGCTTTATATTAAAGGCCTTTAATGCTACTAGGATTTAGCTAATAAATACTAATGTTATTTTCTATAAATTTACTAGCATAGTAAAAGCGAAGAAAAGCTTATTATTAAGGCTCTTTAATTTTAATTAGAGAAAAATAGATTGATTAGTTTAAGCTACTGTTATTAATAGCTATTAGTATTTGTTTTTAAGGTGTCAAAGGTGGTGGTTGTTGTTGTAGTTAAAATAGAGTTTCTAAAAAAAGAAAAAAGCAGCTACCCTCTACTAATTAGTCGCAAAAGTCAGAAAAAAGATTGTGTGTAGTTAACGAGATTTGAACGGTAGATGGATAAGGTCCACGCGCTAAGCGCTCGGAGCAGAAAAGCTTAGACCACCAAGCGAAAATCAGGGTCGAAAAAATTTGCTGAAGGTACTAAAAAAACGACACCAATTGAAACGTGTTCAACGGCGATTGCTAGCCTATGGCTGGCAACAAGATTGCGATGGAGATGGAGGAGGAGGGTAGCTATTAGTATAAGGCAAGAAAGCTACGCTTAAGCGTTTACTATTTTTCTATTTAAAATAAGCTTTTAAAGCATAAAGTACAAAGTCTAAAAATAGCTTTTTAATGTAAAAAGAAGTATAAAAAAAAGGGTAAAGCTCTTAACTTTTAATAGCGCTAGAAGTATTATAGTAACATAGTCTACTAGTCTCCTTGCAAGTTGCATAAGGCTTAAGCTAGAGAAGTAGTATAAAAGTAAGATAAGATAGAGAAGAAACTCTAAAAAGCATAAGCTAAGAAGCAGCGCAAGGAGGCTTAACTACAGTATTAAGTTAAGCTTAAGAAAAAGCGTGTGGAGAGGTAGAAACTTAAGAAGATAAGGGAGGTTAAGTAAGCTAAAAAAGCAGCTAAACGTGCGCGCTAGAAGGAGGAAAGAGATGCTGCTAAAGCTCTATAATTATCTTAAAAGGGAAAGAGAAAAGCCTTATTAGTATCCTTAGCAAGTAACAAGCGTTAAAAACGCGTTAGGGCTACTTACGCTAGTGCTTAAGTTTAAGAAGAGCCTCTAGCTCCTCCACCAAAGCTCACATTACGTGGCCGCAACGTCAACCTCCTATAAAAATATAGATAGTACAAGCTAATCGCAAGCATCTAACTACTGCAACACAATATTTTTATTAGTATTCAGCTATTGTGTGGCGTTGTG
The DNA here is from genome assembly GCA_009289805.1 of Alternaria gansuensis. Taxonomy (NCBI): domain Eukaryota; kingdom Fungi; phylum Ascomycota; class Dothideomycetes; order Pleosporales; family Pleosporaceae; genus Alternaria; species Alternaria gansuensis. The sequence continues at coordinate 4,998 of WBOK01000762.1, forward strand.
GAGCCTCATTTTTGAGATTGAGCAGATAGTGTTCGGCGTGCGCGCTGCGCACGGGCACCTTACCGTGTCCGTGCGCGTTTTGAGCCAGTTCATGTTTTGAGCCACCCCACCAAACTACCACCTACACAAATCGCGTCATAAGATTTTGAGCACCTAGATCCTGTGGAGAAACAGCTAAGTAGCTTAATCTCCAACAATCTTTACATCTAAATTAATAGTAGAGAAATTCTTAACTATTCTTTTATTATAATAGACTTAGGTACGCAAGATTGTATTATTAAGATTAAATAGCTTTAGAAATTTAACTTATTGCTAGACATAGTTTAGAACTAAATTATATAGCCTATAGAATATCTTGCTATATATAATCCTGCCTCTTCTATTTTTATATAGTTAAAAGAACTTTTTAATCATAAAGTTGCAGAGAAAAACATCTAGCAAAAAAACGCGCTTTGGAAAAAAGATAAATACTAAAAAAGGCAAAGCCTTATTATAGTTTTAATATAAAATATTAATAGGTTTTTTTAGCTTTTAAAAGCTTATTTTACTCCTAAAGTTGCTAATTCTAAACTAGTTCTTGTTTAGTTAGACTTTACTCTACGCATAGCTATTATTTTAGTAAATACTTTCTATTATTTAATAAAATAAAATAAAAAATAAGTTCTTTATGATAAGTATATCTAAAATTAAATATTAGTTAAAAGACTATATAGAACTTAATAATCTTAACAACGTTAAATTAATTTAAAACTAACTTTTGTTTATTTACTACTTGTATTAAGACATGTTTAGTAAAACTGTAGTAAACTAACTACTTAAACACTACTTATATGACTATAAAATTATTTTTACTAAACTACTTTTAAATTAGTTTAGCTTTTTGTATAAGTAAAGCACTAAAGAACTTAAAGCTACTAAATTATTTATAATAAATAACTTTAAGAAAGAATATATTAATTCTAGTGATTACCTTTTTACTTCTTTTATTTTTTATATTTAAAAGCCTAATAAAGACATTTTAATTTATGTTAATTATTATAAGCTTAATATAATTACTTAAAAAGACTTATATCTAAATTTGTGTATTAATAAGCTATTAGTTTATAAGTATAAGGCTTAGTTTTTTACTAAGTTAAATATAGGCGCGGCTTTTAACAAGATGAAAATAGACCTAAATTCTAAGAAATACACTACTTTTTAGACCTAATGTAGAATATATAAGTCTAAAGTGTTACTATTTAAACTATATAATAGCTCTGCTACTTATTAACGTTATATAAATAATGTGCTAATTAAGTACTTTAATAACTTTTATATAGTCTACTTAGACAACATCCTTATTTACTCTAAATTAGAGGTAGAATATATTCTCTACGTATAAAAGGTACTAGAAAGACTACAGTAAGTAGGCCTCTAAGTTAATATTAAAAAGAGTAAATTTTATATTACAAGAACAAAGTACCTAGGCTATATTTTAATAAATTAAGAGCTAGAAGTAGATTTTAACAAAGTAGAACTTCTTAATAACTAAATATAATTTACTACTATTATAGGTGTAAGATTATTCTTTAAGTTTATAAAGTTCTACTAGTAATTTATACTAAAATATTTATAAACTGCTAAACTATTTTTTATACTCTAAAGCGTTTTTAAAGCTATTTATATAAGATTTAAAATATAAAGAGGCCTTTAGAAAGTTAAAAGTTGCATTATTAGAAATTTCTACTTTATACTAATATTACCCTAAATATAATACTAAAGTAGAGACTAACATATTAAATAGTGTTATTGTAGGCATACTTTCTTAAAAATGACTAGATAAAAAATAAAGTCTAGTAGTATTTTTTAGTAATGTTTTATCTAGGTTTAAACTAAATTAGGAGATTTATATAAAGAACTTTTTACTATTATTATAGCATTTAGCAAGTAGTAAGCTAAATTAGCATTAGTCTACTTTAAAATTAATATACATTTAAACTATTATTTACTTAAGTACTTTGTAACTATAAAAGTTTTAAACGCTAAGTAAGTGCATTAAGCTAAAAAACTTACTTTGTTTTTTTTATATCTAATATACTCCTAGAAAAAATAATGCCTACGCAGATATCCTTTTACAGCGCAAGTAGAATATAAAAAACTTAAAGTTTACTAAAGCTAATAATTTTTTATAAGATTTACTTAGACTATACTAACTAGATAACTAAATTAACTTTAACTTTACTTTTACTTATATTACTTAACTTTACGCTTAAATTTCATTTTTACGTGTAGTTAAAGCTACGTTAGAGCTTATAACTTTAGATTTACTAAAATTAATTAAATTTATTTCATAAATAAATTGCACTACGTTTAAAAAAAAGCATAACTAATTGCTAAATAAGTACTAGATTAAAAATAAATAACTTTTATACTTAAACTACTTTTGTATACTACTTAACTTTATACTTTATTTTTAAATGATTCAAAAAGTATATAACTAGGTTTTCTCTGCTTACTTTAGCGCTATTAAAACTTATTAGTGCATTACTTTAAAATATTACTAGAAAAGTATAAAGGCTACCTATAAAAGGTGTATATAAAACTGTATAGCCTATTGTAAAGCACATCTAAGATAGACCTAAATTCCAAAAATAATTAACTTTCTACTAATTCTTAATTATTTAATGCAATACTTGTGTATTAACTTTAAAACATTTCTACTAAGTAAAGCTAGTTATAACCAAATTATAGTTGTAATTAATTATTTTTTTAAATAGGCTATTTTTATTCTTTATTATAAGATAATTAACGCAGAAAGTATAACTAAGTGGTTTATTTAATAAGTGTACTAATTTAGCTACATACTTAACCCTATAATTTCTAACTAGAAACTTTAGTTTATATCTCGTTTTTAGTTTAAGTTTTTTTTAATTTTAAGCGTTAAAGATAAACTGTTAATAGCTTACTATAAAGAGACTAATAAGTAAATAAAAATTATAATTAAATATTTTAACTAAAGGCTTTAGCTATTTATACTCTACTACTAAGATAACTAGAGTAGACTACTACGTTTAATTAATAAAGCATAAATTTCTTTACTTTATTTTACTTTAAGTATATTCCTATATTAGATCTTTTCTAGATTTTATTTTAGATAGAGCTAGAACTAAAAGTAGCTAGCTAACACTTTTACTTTAACTAATAAAATATACTATAAAAATGTATTAGCCTTAGTTACCTAAATATATAATACTTAGAAAATAGTATAAACTTTTATAGAAAAAGCTTAAAATCTAATATAAATTATAGTAAACTATTACTACTGCCTAAATAATTAAAATGTTCAAAATAAAGTTTTTTTCAAATATAAAAAACTTTGCAACTAATTGCTTAAGTTAAAAACTATTAGCTAAATAAAAAAAACTTTTTAAAGTTTTTAAAAAAGTTAATTACTTATACTACTTTAAGTTACTAAAAGAATTTTTAATTTACAATATTTTTGCACTAGAACTATTATATAAAAATTTCTAAAACTTACTTTTAAGATAAGAAGCTTTAAAGCTAGCTCTTACTTTAATTTAAGGTATAAAAAAATAAAAAGTTAATAAGATTTTTACTAACAAGTTATAACTTAAAGTTAAAATACTATATAGCTAGGTTAGATACAATTTAAACTTAACTTAGTACTTAGCTTTAAATTTTATAAAAGCTTTTTATAAACTTAAAGCTTTTTATAAAAAAAAACTTTACATATTTAAGTTTTCTAAAGTTCTTAGTAAAGTAAATTATAGCTTAAAAATAAATAAAAAGATCTAATATTATTATAAAATAATAATATATTAAAAAAAATATTCTTTTAATAAGTATTTAGTAAAATAACTAAGCTACTCTTAAACTACTACTAACTTTACTCTCTTTTCCTCTCTTTTTCCTCTTACTCTTACTTAAAAATCCAGAGAGGATTGCTTCTCTTCCTTATAAAAGGAGGAGAAGCTAGAGAAAAGCCTACTACTCTCCTCTTTCTCCTCTACCTCCCTCTAGAGGTGCTACTTATTATCCTTCTTCTTTAGTAGAGCAACTAAACTACTACTACTAGTTCTACCTTAGCAAGCAAAGGCCTCTAAAAAGGCAACTTAGCTATTTAGTAAATAAACAGCGTTTTAAATTTCTAAAAAGACTTAGGAAGTTAAAACTAGAATTAAAGCTATAAATAGCTTCTTCTTTTAGCTTCTTATTACCTAGACTTTTTTAGCTAAAATAAAAGCTGCTGCCTACACCTATTTTTTAGTAGGAAAGCAGGCTTTTGCTAAATTCTCTTTATGCTCTATAGTAGCAAGGAGGTTTATAGTAGTAAAAAGTTTAAAAAACTTTTTTTTAATATACTTTAGCACTTATTTAAACTAACTTTAAGTTTAGAAAAGTAAAATATATTAAACTTATAAAAAAGCACTTTTTCTTTTGCTGTGTATAGTAAGTGTATTTTTTAAACGTTTTAAAGTTAAACTTAAATTTAACTCTAAAAACGCCTTGCGTAAAGGCGTGCACTAACTATAAGCAAATAAGGCGATACGTCTTTAGTAAAGCTCTTAGAAGGCAACGCAGCAGCATAGTGTATATATATATATGTATATATATGTGTGTGTGTGTATATATATATATGTATAGTGTTTTAGAGAAGCAGAAAAATTAGACACAACGTGTTATTATAATATTAAAATAGCAAACGCTTAAGGCTAGCTTAACACTGATTTAGGTTAAAGTTGTAGTAACTGCCTATTAGAAGTCTATAACAACAGTAAAAGACGTTATAAGGTTAATAATAAACAAATAATAAACATATTAAAGAATATATACAGCTATAGGACTAGCTAACTACTAGGAAAAGAAGTAGTGTAACAAACACGTTACAACTTTATTATTCTTACTATTATCTTAGAATCTAATCTGTGTTAGACCTACTCTAGTTCTAGCCTAAATTGCAGGTATAAAGATAGCTTAAGACCTATAGTTGCTCTGTAGATTTTTAATATCTTTTTGTACAAGGCCTATAAGTGTTTTATTTAAATTAAGGCTTTTTTGTGGATTACAACACACTCCTATATGCCTTGCCGTAATCTCTTCTGCTAATACTAATTCGTAAGTCTTGCCTGCGCTGTTACATCTTACTTTTACTTGTAAAACATTAATGAAAAATAAATAACAAAATCTAAAAGTTACTATAATAATAGTATAAAAGCTTAAACTTTAGAGCTTACTATATATTTAATTTATAAGTAATATGTGTTTTTATTTTTAAGGTATTAAAGGTGGTAGTTGTTGTTGTAGTCAAAATAGGTTTTCTAAAAAGAGTGAAAAGCAGCTGCCCTCTACTAATTAGTTGCAAAAGTTAAAAAAAGATTATGTGTAGTTAACAAAGTTTAAACAGTAAGTAAATAAGGTCCACGCGCTAAGCGCTTAGAGTAGAAAAGCTTAGACTACTAAGCAAAATTAGAGTTAAAAAATTTGCTAAAGGTACTAAAAAACAATACTA
>WBOK01000769.1:0-11299 GCA_009289805.1 Alternaria gansuensis
CTTACGCTATTACTTTAAAGTACTTTTAAAAAGTAAGTTTTTAAATTTATAAGTCTTACATTTTTTAAAAATACTTTAGTAGCTACTTAGTTAATGTTTGCTTTTATATATTTTTAATACGACTTTTAGCTTCTGTAGTTAATATAAATACTTTTTTAACTTAAGAAAAAATTACTAAGTAGTAGTAGTATACTCTTTTTATTTACTTTATACGTAGTAACCTTTGTAATATGCTTTATGCTATTATTATTTATTAAGTATAGCTAAAGCTTATATGCTACGTATATATTCTGCCTTTAAAGTCTAATTAAACTTAAGTAGAGAAGTTCTATATTCTAAATAAATTTTAGATTTATCTTTATAGCTGTTTTATAACTAATAAAGCTAACATTTGCTTATAAGTTTAAAATAACTTAAAGTTTTTTTTTTACTTTAGTTGCTAAACATGCGTAACACACGCGCTGTATTCTTAGTAAAATATTTATTAGTACGCGCTTTACTAACTTTAAGTTTATAATAAGGCTTAACTTTTTTTTATTTAGTTTATATTAACTAAGGCTTTATTAGAGTTACTGCTTTAGCACTTATTAGTATAGTATTTTTTCTTCTAGTACTTAAAATATGTAACATTATTACTGTCTTTACGCTTTTTAGGTACGTTTAGTGTAGTAGCTAAAAGAGAGTATTTCTTTCTTTTTTTTGTAAAAGTGCTCTAGTAGAGTAAATTATGTATAATAAGTGCTTTACGCAAATTCTATTTAAGTATAGAGCTAAGCGTAATAAAGTCTTTTTTAGTTATAAAAATTTAATAGTAGTTAGTAATTATATACTATAGTTTAGGCCTTAGTTTTGCAAATAAGTGCTAGACCTTTTATACCTTAGTATATGTTAGAAGTTAATCTTTAAGGACATTAAAATAAGTTGCAAATAATTAGATAGTCTAGTTCTTCTACTGCATAGCGTGCATATACGCGGTTGCTGCTTTAAGGCTATAGTTAATAAAGTTTAAGAGCAAGTTAAGCATATATTGCTTAAAGTAGTCCTAAGTTAGCACTTCTCCCTTTACTTTAAAAGAACGCTTATAATAAGTATACTAAAGCTCTTAAAAGTCTACTTTAAGATACTGCATTGCCTAAATTACTTTATTATTATTTCTTTTAAATATTTATAGTAGTAGCTAAAACGCTACTTTACAAGAATAAGTAAACTTATAATATTTTTTAAAAGTTTTACTTTAGTATTTAGCTAAGTTTTTAGGTTTTAACACGCGTTGCGTATGCGTAGTAAGTGTTGCTTTAGGTGTATTCTACGCGCAGGATAATATAGTTAGTAGTGTTAGTATATTTAGAATTCTTCTCTATTTAACTCCTTCTAGTTGTGCTACTTCTTTTTCTAACTTTTATAATTGTTACAAGAATTAGAGTTTATTGTGTTGCTTTTTTGCAGCGTTAATACGCTCTTTAAGCATTATAAGTACGCCTTAAGTGCGCTCTCTATGCTTCTTAAGTATAGCGGGCCTTAATAAAGTTTAAGAGGGATTAGAAAGTTTAAATACAGTAGGGCTCTAGCTTCTTTAATTGCCTTAAGTGTTAAATCGCGTTAAGAGAGCTATTTCTAGACTATTAGCTTATAGGAAGAGGTATTATTCTATAAGGGGTAGCTTTAGGCAATAGTACTTGCTTTACACTACAGAAAATAGTAAGAGATAGCTCTAAATAATAATATGTATATATTTTAAGCAATAATACCTGTAGGTATTCTCGCAGGTAAGGAGCCCCTTATAAGCACAATTGCAGGTAGGCAAGCTAACGATAAGCGAGTTTAGCGGATCTAGCTAACACGCTACTATCCGTAACAGACTAGACTATCTAATTATTTGCAACTTATTTTAATATCCTTAAAGATTAACTTCTAACATATACTATGGCATAAAGGGTCTAGCACTTATTCATAAAACTAAAGCCTAAACTATAGCACATAATTACTAACTACTATTAAATTCTTACAACTATAGAAGACCTTATTACGCTTAGCTTTATACTTAAATAGAATTTGCGTAGAGTACTTATTACGCATAATCTACTCTACTAGAGCACTTTTACAAAAAAAAAAAAAATACTTTTTTTTAGCTACTATACTAAACGCACCTAAAAAGTGTAAAAATAGCAATAATGTTATAAACTTTAAATACTAAAAAAAAATACTATGCTAATAAGTGCTAAAGCAGTAACTCTAATAAGGCCCTAGTTAATATAAACTAAATAAAAAAAAGTTAAGCCTTACTATAAACTTAGAGTTAGTAAAGCGCGTGCTAATAAATATTTTACTAAAGATATAGTGCACGTGTTACCCACATTTAGTAACTAAAGTAAAAAAAAAAACTTTAAGTTATTTTAGACTTATAAGTAGATATTAGCCTTATTAGTTAAAAAACAGCTATAAAAATAGATTTAAAACTTATTTAGGATGCAGAACTTTTCTACTTAAGTTAAATTAAACTTTAAAAGCAGAATATATACGCTATATATAAGCTCTAGCTGCGCTTAATAAATAATAATAGCGTAGAGCGTATTATAAAAGTTACTATATACAAAGTAGACAAAAAAAGCGTACTACTAATCTTTAGCAACTCTTTTTTAAGTTAGAAAAGTATTTATATTAACTATAAAAGCTAGAAGTAGCATTAGAAATTTATAAAAGTAAATATTAACTTAGTAGCTACTAAAGTATTTTTAAAAAATGTAAGACTTATAAATTTAAAAACTTACTTTTTAAAAGTACTTTAAAGTAATAGCGTAAGAGTAAGATTTATAGAGCTTAAATAATATATATAGCTATAGAAATTAAGTTAGAGTTTTAATCGCGCGCCCTGTGCGCAAGGTAGACGCTAGTTAAGCTGTAACACCACCTTAAGGCTCTCTACTACTTGTAGGGCTTGCAATAAGCCTCTTTTTTTAAGTAACCTTTTTAAGAGCCTTAAGGCTGCTCTTCTTACCTTTTTAAAAAGTTTTTATAAATTGTTAGAGTTGTTTTATAGCCCTGCAAGCAGCTGCCCTAGAGGCTTGTTTAGTAGCCTTTTTAGCTTTTTCTTTTTCTTTTACTAATTAAGCTGCAGCTCTTACTTATTACCTTATTTTTATCTTTTTCCTCTTTGCCTGCCTTATCTCCTTATAATGCCTGTTTATTTTAGCTTTTTAGTGTTGTACCTACTTCTTCTTATATTCTTAGAGCTGCTAGCAATTACGTGCCTTTTTTACCTTCTTTAAAGACTAGACTATAGCCCTACTTTAGTACTTTTTAGGCTTCTAAAGTAGAAAAAGCTTTTTTTATATTTTATATGTTTTTTTATTAATTAAAGCCTTGCGTAGGCCCTTAACTTTATACTTAAAAAAAGTTTTTAAGTTAAGATTTAGTAATTAACTTAGCTTAGCCTTTAAGCTTATTTATTACTTTTATTTCTTACTACTTTGCGTAGTAGGTATTTAAATTTTTTCTAGTTTAAAGCACTTAAGCTTAAAAACTTATTATTACTTAAGAAGCTCTTAATACTAAACCTTTTTAATATAACTTTAAAATTAAAAAGTAAAAAACTTGTAGCCTTAAAAGCTTTTAAAATTATTATTTTTTTAATAAAGGCCTGCTAGGCTTAGTAGAAGAGGTAAAGGAAATTCTTTTTACTTATTAAAGTAAGGCCCTAGTTCCTCTCTAGAAATCTTAATATCTTAGCCTAGTAAGCTAATAAAAAAGGCTTAAATAAAGCAATATTAAAAGGCTATAGCATATAAGTTAAATAAAAAATATAAACTATAAAAAGAATTTTATTCTAATTATAATACTTAATAAAACTTAAAGTAAAGTAAGATTTATAGCTATCTAAAATAAGTAATTAATAAAAGAATTAAGCTTTTACTTTAGTATTGTAATTAAACACCTATTTAAGCTATATAAAACTAATATTATTATTTATATAGCTAAAAAGTAATAAAGTAATTTAAACTTAATAAGTTTTAAAATTAAGAGCTTATAACTAAGTATCTTGTATTAATTCTAAGGTAGATTAATATATAAAAGTAGGCGCTAAGTAAGATTTATTAGCATAGATATAGGCTAGGAGTATTATTTACTCTTATAAGCTATTCTAAATAGTACTTTTTTCTTTCCTACTTATATAAAAGCTTATTAAAGATTCTCTTTAATCTTTTTAGAATACTAAGAAAGAAGCTTTTTTTTATTTATATTATATATATAACGCGCTTTAACGTAATACTACTTAATTTTCTTATATAGAAAATTAAAGTATAAGCTGTACTTTCTTTTAAAATAAGCTTTATAGTAATTATTATTTATACTTATTATTTATCTTAAAATAAGCTTATTAAGGTACTAGTACATAAAGCAATTAACTTAGTGTATTCTAACTTCTCTTTTTATAATTTGTAAGGCGAAATTTTGTATTATAGCTTATATAGGTAAAAGGCCTTACCTAGTAAGCTATTTAATATACTGTAAAAGCTCTAGCCCCTATTGTAGGTAGAGAGCCTGTTAATTTTAAGACTTAAGGTTGCGTGAGGTTAAAACACCTTAGTGTCTTTAAGAGAGCGTAGATTATACTACACTATACTTTTCTACAAACTTTGTATACAAGAAAGATGCGCACGCGCAAATTAATTTTATTAATTGCTTCCTAGATTAGATCTATATTAGTGGAGTTATTAGGTGTTAAAAGGTGGTGTTGTTTTAGTGGGGTAAGCGTTGGCCCGTCCTGCGCGTTGGCCCGTCCACCTCGGTACCGAGGTTCACCTCGAAACGCGCACCCCGGCGAAACGCGCGGCTTCACCAAACAGCACCATAACTTCAACACCACATAATTCTACTAATATAAGCTTAATTAAGGCTGCGCTTGCAGCAATAAAGTTACTAGAACTAGAAGAGAAGATTAATTATACTTAGATTGTTTAGCAATATAGTGTTGTTCAATCTACGTTAACGCGCAGGCACTAGGACGTTTCTACCTTACTTACTACCTGCTACAAACATTAACAGGCTCTCTACTTACAGCAGGAGCTAGAGCTCCTATAGTATATTAAATAGCTTACTAAGCAAGGCCTTTTACTTGTATAAGCTATAATACAAAATTTTGCTTTACAAATTGCAAGAAAAAAAGTTAAAGTAAACTAAGTTAATTACTTTGTCTACTAGTATCTTAATAAGCTTACTTTGAAATAAATAATAAGTATAAATACTAGTTGCTATAAGGCTAATTTAGTAAAAAAGTATAAGCTTTACTTTAATATTTTATGTAAAAAAATAGAGTAGTATTATATTAAGCCTTATTATATATATAATATAAATAAAAAGAGCTTTTATTTTAGTATTATAAGTTGCTTAAAATAAATCTTTAGCAGAGCCTTGTACAAGAAAAAGAGAATAAAAAGTACTATCTAAAATAGCTTATAAGAGTAGATAACGCTACTAGCTTATATCTATGCTAATAAATTTTACCTTAAGCTTGCCTTTATCTATTAGTTAGCCTTAAAATGAATTTAGGACTTTTAGCTGTAGGCCTTTAATTACTAGAATTATAAAGTTTAAATTTTCTTATTTTCTTTAAGCTAGATAAAAAATAAAATTAGTTTTACGTAAATAAAATAAGTGTTTAACTATAGTATAAAGAAAAAGGCTTACTTAAGTTATCAATTACTAATTTTTAATAAGTTTAGATTTTATCACTTTTTTGGAAACCCTATTTTGAATACAACAACAACCACCACCTTTGACACCTTAAAAATAAATAGATTTTACCTTATAATAGATTTTATGAAGTACTACAATTAGAATAAGATTCTTCTTATAGTATATCTACTTTACTTAACCTACACGCTGTAGCCTCTTAACGTCTGTCTATTTAAGCCTATTTTAATAGTATACTTAAATAAAATTTTAGTATTTATAGAGAGGTACTAGCACCTTATTTTAATAAGCAAGAGAGACTTCTTCTCTCTTTTCTATTAAGCCTAGCAAGCCTCTTATTAAGAAATAACAATCTTTAAAGCTTTTAAAGCTATAAGCTTTTTACTCTTTAATCTTAATATTATTGTCACGGATGGTAGCGTGTTGGCTAGATCCGCCAAACTCGCTTATCGTTAGCTTGCCTACCTGCAATTGTGCTTATAAGGGGCTCCTCACCTGCAAGGATACCTGCAGCATTTAAAGCTATCTCTTACTATCTTCTGTAATATAAAGCAAGTACTATTGCCTAAAGCTACCCTTTACAGAATAATACCTCTTCCTACAAGCTAATAGTCTAGAGATAGCTCTTTTAACGCGATCTAATACTTAAAGTAATTAGAGAAGCTAGAGCCTTACTGCATTTAAACTCTCTAATCTCTCTTAAACCCTATTAAGGCCCGCTACACCTAAAGAGCCTAAGAAGCGCACTTAAGGCGCACCTATAATGCTTAAGAAGCATATTAACGCTGTAAAAAAGTAACGTAATAAACTTTAATTCTTGCAATAATTACAAGAGTTAGAAGAAAAAGTAGTATAACTAGAAGGGGTTAAATAGAGAGAAATCCTAAATATACTAATACTACTAACTATATTATTCTGCGCGTAGAACGTACTTAAAGCAACACCTACTACGCATGCGCAACGCGCGTTAAAACTTAAAAACCTAGCTAAATACTAAAGCAAAACCTTTAAGAAACATTATAAGTTTACTTATTCTTATAAAGTAGCGTTTTAGCTACTACTATAAGAATTTAAAAGAGATAATAATAAAGTAATTTAGGTAATGTAATATCTTAGAGTAGACCCTTAAAAGCTTTAGTATACTTACTATAAGCATTCTTTTAAAGCAAAGGGAGAAGTGCTAACTTAGAACTACTTTAAGCAATATATACTTAACTTGCTTTTAGACCCTATTAACTGCAGCCTTAAAGCAGTAACTACGTATACGCACGCTATGTAGCAGAAGGACTATGTAAGGGGTAGCTTTAGGCAATAGTACTTGCTTTACACTATAGAAGATAGTAAGAGATAGCTCTAAATAATAACGTGTGTATATTTTCTTATAAGCACAATTGTAGGTAGGCAAGCTAATAATAAGCGAGTTTAGCGGATCTAGCTAACACGCTACTATCTGTAACAGAGCCTCCCCCTTTAGTCTAGCGTCCTAATAGCTTTAACTTAAAACTTCTAAAATTATGTATAAAAATAGCTTAATAAAAAGCGTGTTTTACGCGTAAGTTATATGCGCTTAAAACGCGTATTACTTATAAGTTAAATACATAGCAAGCTCTACAGATTAAGTTTTATAGCATTATTATAGTAACTTTTAAATTTTATTAATTTGTTTCTTAGAAATTTTTAAAAGTAAAAGTAAAAGTATATAGTTATTATAAGTAGTCTATGCAAAGTAATATTTACTATAGTAATAAAGAAATTTTTTAGTATATTTTTTGTAGTTCTTATCTTACTTAATACACTTAACACGTAATATTAGTATACTTATTATACACTTTAACACTAAGCTCTAATCTTTATTATAGTCTACTATTTAAATTCTAAGTACATTAAAAAGTTTTACTTATAAGATACTTAGCTATACAAGTTTAGTATACTTAAGAAAGCTACTAATTTTATTACTTTATATGCAACGTGCCTACGCTGCGTATAAAGTATTACTAAATAAAAAAAATTTATAGTAAAACTAAGTATTATTATTATAACTATTATACTAAGAGTAATTATAGTAGTTATACTAAAGTAAGTATTTTTATTTTATTAACTACACTTTAGCTAATTTAAATAAGTTTTTAAAGCACTTAATAAGTGTTTAAATTATTTATACTAACTTTGCGCTTATTTTAATACTACTATTACTAATACTAATATTCTAAGAACTAACTTTACTATTATTACTACTAGCGTTAAGCTTACGTAGTGCTAGCGCTAATTTAACTTTAAGCTTTCTAACTACTACTATGTTGCTGTACACACTAGTACTCTTATAAAAGTTTTTACTTAGGTGCTAATAACTTTACTTTACTACTTAAGCTTAATTTTAGTAGAGTAGCGCTATATAGCAGCTACTTTTAAATTAATTGCTAGTTATATAGCTAGGATTGCTAGTCCTGCTAGTAATAATAAAAATAATAATAAGAGCTTAGGCAACAACAACGTGCTATTTCTTAGGCGCAGTCTAGATGCAGGTGGCGCGCATAATAATAGTGCTAGAAGTAGTAGTAATAATATTAGTAGTAATAATAAGGAATATGCTAGTAGTAAGAAATTTTTTAATAATAAGTAAAAGTAAATTATTTTTATACTTATAATTTATTTGTTTAAATACTTAATTTGCGCCCTAGGTACGCAATAATAATATTTAGTATATTTTTTTAGCGCGCTTAAGATGTAATAATCTTTACTTATATTTATATTTTTTAATTAGTTCTTCTATATCCTTAAACTGCAATGCTAAAGTCTAAGTATTTTATAATTTATTATAGCCTTTTTATTGCAGCTAATACTCTAGCTAGCTATTCTTAATTTATTTCTTTAATATCTTTTTAACCTTCTAAATTTCTTTACTTTTATAGCTAATTTCTAGTGCCTAAGTATTATCTTCTTAACTACTACGTAATTCTTATTATTCTAGTAAGAAGACGTAGAAAATATTATAAATATAATAGTAAGGTAGTAGTTGTAGTTAGTAAGCCTACGTTTTAACTACTTTTTATACTTAAAATAGTCTTATAAACTTACTAAAAAGCTTTTTACTAAGTTAGTAAGCTAGGTTTATACTTTTTATGCTAAAGCAAACTAAGTCTTTTTAGCAGAAGATCTTTAGTTTATGTTTTTTATTATAGTATTAGTATTAGTATTTTTATACTACTAAGAGGTATTCTTTTACTGTTGCACGTGCGCTGTGCATGCGCTATACTTTATTTATAGCGTCTAGTACCTCCTCTTTTAGCCTGCTGTCCTTAGAAGGCAACGTAAGCAATAAATACTTACTATATACTAAGTAAAAAAGTATTATTTTTATTAATTTGTAGATAGAGTTGTTGTACGCAAATTATGCAGTTATTAAAAGTAACACTTAATTATCTTGTTTCTTTAAGGCAAACGTCCTTAAGTATTACTCTATTATTTAGTTTTAGCGTTTAGCTTATCTATTTATCTATAAGTAGAAGGCTATGCTTAGCTTACGCTTTACCTGTAATTAGTAGCACATTTCTATTTAAAATATAAAGGTAAAAATTAAACTATAATTAAATATAATACCTTTTTAAACTTTGTATTTTAAAATAATATGTTCAAAGTAAAATTTTACAAACTATTTTATATCTTATGTTTTTAATACAGGTATATAGATTGCTATTTTTAAAAAGTAGTTAACAATTATAAAAATTATATTAAATACGCAACTTAAACTATTATTTTTTACTAGAGGTAGCCTTATTACAAAATTAAGGCTTACTTTCTTAAATATTTTATTAAAAACTAGTAATAGTAATAACTAACTATATTTGCTATATTTTAAAGCTTTACTTTTTTAGTATACTGTATAGGTCTTTACGTAATTTTAAATATTATAGCCTAGCTCTAGCTAGTAATATAGCTTGCTAATAAGCTGATAAGTCCTACGTACGCTAAAATAACCTGCTATACGCGTGTTATAATTCTATAATAGAATTTCCTACCTAATAGCTTGTTCTAGTAGAACATAAATTCTACTTTTATATTTTAAGACTTCTTTATTATTAACGCGCTACACTTACGCGCTGCTACTATTTTAAATGCGTGCTACTTGCATAAAGTTTGCAACTTGCTACAAAGCAAAGGCGTTTTTTTATTATAACTAGCGTAGTTTATTTATTAGAGCTTCTAACTCTACTGTTGTAAGTTTGCTACTAATTAATACTTTAGCTAAAGAGCGTAGTATGTATAGTGTACACTTTATAGCACTAGTAGTTTAAATACCTTTTATTCTATATATGTTAGCTATATGCATTTTATATGCGCCTTTTTAGCTATGCTAAGTTATAAAACCTTTTATTTTACTATACTCTACTCTTACTAGAAGTTTATTTTATAATATAGGCAATAGTTAAGTTAACAATAAGTTTTTCTATTTATAATTTACTTTTTTTAATAGTCTATTTGCAGAGTTTGTACGCCTTAAGTAGTATTTAACTTTAAAATTAAAAGCCTCTAAATATAGAGCCTAGCGTGCTTAACGCTAGTTTAGCTTCTATATAGCGCGTAAAAAGCGCAAGTTATTATAATTAGTTAATACTTAAATAGTGTGTTTAGCGCCTTTAAAGTAGTACTACTATTTCTTAAAACTTTATATAATAGCTAAAAGTTTAAAGTAATACACTTTATAGTTTAGCTTAGCATTTTATAGTTTTTATAAGTAAAATGTAACAAAATACTACTTTTTGTTTTTAAATAATTAAAATAATATACTTAATATAGCAAAAGTTAAAGTATCTATTTTAATATAAATTATATATGTATTTTTAAAGTAATATAAAATAGGCGTATATGTAAAGCGTTACTTTAGCCTTATAAAGGCAGTATGTATATCCTTGTTCTAGTAGAACGCCTATTTTCTTTTTAATATATCTATAAGAGGTGCTGTTTCTATAGCATAGTTCTTAATAAAATGCTAATAAAAATTTATAAATTCTAAAAAAAACTGCAGCTTCTTTATACTAGTAGGTGTAGGCTATTACTTAATAGTAGTAACACGCGCTAAATCTGCGCAAATACTACTTTTTATAATAATAAATTCTAGAAAATAAACTTTGTTTAAAGCAAATATACACTTTTTAAAATTTATATATAACTTTACTTTTTATAAAAAGTTAAGTACAGTGTGTATAGCACGCTAGTGTAATATAATATTATTATTATAAGTGTAAATAAGAATATTATCTAGATAAACTACATAGATATAATCTAAGTACTTTCTTAAAGCTTTATTAATATAAGCTTAAAAACTTACTAAAGTATTTATAAGCTTAAAAAGTATAACAAAATATTTAAAATGTCTATATTATGTTTTAAAAGTAGTTTTCTACTTATCTTCTGCCTTAATTTTTAGACAATAGTAGGCGTCTTTAAAATCTAGGGTAGTGTAGTAGCGTACGCCTAATAGGCAGTCTAGTATCTCTCTAATTAAAGAAAGCAGGCAATAATCTTTTATTATAATAGTATTAAGACTTTAATAATCTACATAAAGGTAAAAAGTTTTTTTTTTTTTTAGTATAAATAGTATTAGTACGCC
>WBOK01000077.1:0-229854 GCA_009289805.1 Alternaria gansuensis
CCCCCCCCGCGACCTTGCTGGCTTTTGCCGTTTGGTGGTCCTGGGACCATCCGTCTTGCCCAGTAGTCGTCTGTCATACATAGCCGCATGGCCATAGCGGATTCCGTCTGGCATATCTAAGTATGGCTGATCCTGACGCGCCCGGCCAGTCTAAGAGAGTTCGTTTGGGCTCCGGCAATCTTGATCATCCGCAGTATAACGGCCACGGATTTCCACCCCCTCCACCGCCTCATACCCAACCCACTCGACCTCCGTCTCATCCCACTTTGGTCCAGGCGTCTCCGCCCTACAGCGCTCACGGCTTACCGGTTCCGTCTAACCAGTATCCTTCTCACGCCCAAGCCTATCCCGGACCGCTTCCTTCACCGTCCCTTCCTCCATCTGATATTCGTGCCCTTGCGGATCCACGCAACATACCCTCTCCTCGTCAGCATTCCAATGGCGTTACTGGAGCCTCTCCTGTGACGATCCCCCAGGACCGAATTCCCAGCTACCGCCCCCCACTCACACCTCAGACGACCACCGCACCAGAGCCACACAGTTCCCGGTCAACCAGCGTTAGTATCAGTGTCGACGTAAAGTCTCAAAATCAGATCCCCATGGAGCATGGCGGCCATCACCAGCCGTGGGCAATCAGCCACGAGCATCGCCCCAATGGCAGCATACCAAATGGATACAATCACGCCATCAGTCCCGGAGCACATCCCAACGGGCCGCCATATCATCCCCAGCAGCCACCACCGGCCCAGCAGTACGCCCCTCCTGTCACACCCTACGTGCAGACTCCGTACATGAACGACTATGGCACCGCACAGCAGATCCGGCGGAAGCAGGTGCGCGCCACCCAGGCCTGTAACCACTGTCGGTCGCGAAAGCAGAAATGTGACGAAGCTCGGCCATGCCAATTCTGCAGAGAGAACAACTTCGACTGCCAGTACAAGGACGTCCCGCCACCCAAGTGCGTTGCCTCTTCCCTCCGTTTGGTTCATCGCTGACCCCTTCCTAGGCAAGACAGAAGCATGATGCAGCTTCAAGAAAGTGTCAACAACATATCCGAGGTTCTGTCGCAGTTTGTGGACCAATTTAACGGCTGGAAAGCAAGTGTTGAGAGTAGGCTTCCACAACCGCGGAACCAAGACATGATGTCGAATTACGCTTCGCCTGAAGCCTCCTTTTCCGCACCCCCAAGAGAGCATGGCACATCCAGATGGCCTACTCCTATGCAGGGAAGAGGTCACATAGGCCGTGTCAACAGCAACCTGAAAATGGAGTCACCCATCGCCCCTCACTCGAACATGATGTCGCCTTTGGGTGCGCAAGCGTCAGCTTCTATCAAGCAAGAGTCGCAATTTGCTCCGCCTCCCCAACAACCGGCAACACCTGCCGAGAGTGTAAGGACCGACCGCAGCCTTGCTACTGAAACTAGTCCCAAGGAACAGACCGGCCTGCAAGGTGATCACACTACACCAGCGCACAAGTTGCTCGACGAATGGCAACAAATGAGCATTTTTTACCAAGGTATTTCGTATCTGAGAAGGCTAACAGACAACGGCCGTGAAGTCTCAGACTACCCAATGCAGCTTGAGCAGGATCGCGGCCTGTTGCGCGTCTGGGGTGTTGGCGAGGGCCAAGATCTAAACGACGGAGCGCAGGGACCTGGAAGCCCGGAAAGCAGCAACGATTCAGAAGTCCCTTCACCAGCGCTTGGCAAAGAAGGACTATGGGGCTATCCGTTCTCCGAATTCGAGTATGGAACAAGAACACCAGGCAGTACACCTCGAGAATATTTCCCGCAGCCGCAGCCACGGCCGGAGAACGGGCTTGGCGCAGATGGTCGGCCCGACTTTCGACGCCATGTCCTGTTCGACCTGCTCAGGTCCTACATGGAGACTATGCACATCTTCCATCCTTTCATGAACGAGAACAAACTGAGACGTATGTTCAAGGACTTCAGTGATCAATACAGTCCTGATGCGAAGCCTCTGAACACCCACTCGCCCGCTCCCGTTCACGGGGTGAAGCGAAAGCGCTCGGCCAGCAATCTTGATGGACTTCCATCAGGTCGCGGTGAGATTGAACGGTCATTGCGCAATGCGATTGTACTGCTCGTTCTTTCCCTCGGTAAAGTCTGCTCCCATACAGAGCCACTGCCTGCGCCGCAAAATGACCGACACCCTTACGTTCACAGTGAATGGGGATACATTAGGAATTCTCCACACCCCAATGGGAGTTTTAACAGCATCAACAGCGATACTTTTGATGAAATGCGCCCGAGGAACATTGATCTTCTACCTGGCATGGCCTACTATGCCTATGCTACTGACATTCTCGGGAACCAACAAGGAGGTAACACGGTCGCGCATGCGCAAGCCAATCTGCTAGCTGCGCTATTCCTTAGCCAGTATGCTCGAGTACTGGAGAGTTGGAGCTGGATTAACAACGCCTGCCGAATTGCCTTGGTTCTCATCAAAGCCGACTACACCAAGCTGCTCCGTGTGAACAGCGACAGAAGACATGCTTGGAGCCCCAAGGAGCGGTACAGGCTCAATCTTGTCATGTGTGTCTACTGGACAGCCCTGCAGCTGGAATCAGATATTCTAGCAGAGATGAGCACTTTACCACCTTCCGGCATTTCTGCACATCAGAGCGAGATCATGTACCCCGAAGGCGTCAACGAAAACTGGTCTCAAGACCAGGACAGCAATTTCGTGCAGCAAGAGATGGAAGTACGCGCAGGTCCTAGACAAGATCTGATGATGAAGCTGTACTCGACGCAGACTTTCCTGCGAGTTGTCCTCAACGTAGCGCACAACGCCCTTTACGGTCCTAGTGGCCGCATGAGCTTCGATCCTACCAGCTTCAAAGAGGTTGCCCACCACGCACTCACCCACAAGGAGATACTCGAGGGCTGGCGGAAGCTACTCACACCGGAACTAGCATGGTCGGATGACGAGTACCCGTCGACGGATCTCAACATTGCTCGTGTACGCGCCAAATACTATGGTGGTCTATACATGATGTTGCGACCCTACCTCAAGCTCGCGAGCCACACGCTAGAGTTCCCACCTCCGCCTCCCGGCACAACTGGTGCTACACAACACAACTCGCCATCGCCTTATGGAAATGCGGCTTCCAACCGAAACGTGCAGATGGTCGACCTAAGCGACGACCAGCATAAAATCATCAAGATTGCTTGCCAATGCATCAACGCCGCTATCAGGAGTACGATTGCATTCGATCGTGTAGGCGAAGAGCCCGGTAGCACATACCAATACTTCGAACCTACGCGCAAGAAGAGGCTTATAGTGACCAACATCTTTGGTACACTTCACGCGTAAGTTTGTGCCTGTCCACCGTCTAGGCACTAACCAACTAACATTGAATCTAGACAATTCGGCAACATGCTCGTCCTTGCCTCGGTGTACAAATCCAAATTATACCCCCTGCTACCTAGCGATACCTGGCTCACCAAAGCCAACCTCGCCGCCCTTTTCAAGCGTACCATCGCCGTCATCAGCGACGTAGCGCAAAACTCACCCATCCTACGCATGGATCTCGAAATTCTCAAGAATGTTCAGAGGCAACAGGGTCTCGAATGAAGCAAGCAACATGACGACATATCAAACATGCGACCGGGTGCATTAGCACGACTCCCGCGCTGCGCTCTCATTCGACGATACATCTCCTGCACAAGAGCCACCATACGATCTCAATCGCCATACGAGACGCACCATTGTCTGGTAGATCTTGCCCGATACCGATCTAAACATGCATGGTGACTTGCAGGAGTAGACTCCGGGGCTACTGCACGTAACTTTCTTTCTGGACATTATATCTGCTTTTTGGTTTCATTCTCGCCTCTTACTTTCCACACTACCATCAGGATCGCGATTGTAGAAGACAGATATGTATTTTCTAAATGCACACAGCACGCGCAACGGCAACGAAACAGAAGTTTCTTAAACTTATCATCATCATTATCATTGGGCGGCTAGCGCTGAAACTAAGCATTTCGGAATCAGTTTTTCCCCTCTTTCTTTCCGTCTGTCTCAGATCTCTTTCGCGTATCTTGAAATCAACAAATTACCCGCTGTACGCACGCCTATCCCCAAGGCTTGGGAGGTGGGGACAAGTTTTTCCCCAACTGCAACCATATTGTTTGTTCTTGATCATACTCGCCGACCATTGTTATGGGTATACCCAGGGGTTCATTTTTGCCGTCCGTTCCCCTCCCTTCCCCCGGTCATCGTTCACCGATCAGACTAGGGGACTATGGTTACGCTAGGAGGGTGGTGTGGGGTCGGGGTCGCAGACCACTTTGCTTCGATTCGCGCTAGTCTTTCTGCCGGCTGGAGATCTTGGAGTTCTAGGTCTAAGCCATGCACACGCAATCCTGCCGCGGCTCAAGAAAATACACTGCATTGGTCCTACATCAAGTTTCCTATACCCATTCATAGCATTGCTTTTCCTTGCTGGACCCTCGAACACACCGTTCGCGCGATAGTGGATCCCGAACTACAGGTCCGTAGTTGTTTTTTCCATGGCCCTCATCCAACGGTGTCCATTATTTGCTTTTTCGCGGACTGCCTACTCACATGCAAGATGACCGCGTTTCGTGTGTGAACTAACGGCACTTTCTCGGTCTAATACTCGGGCGTCGCACGCTCTGCCTGTCTTGGTGACAGTGGAAAGATTGGGTGCACGGGTGCAGCGCCCCAGCCGTTTTTGCTCGTGCGGCTTCCGCGGCGAAGAGAGCGTCACCAATGACAGTAGTAATAGTAGTTGTTGTTTACAGTTGTCTTCAACAAGAGTAACTAACACTGGTAAAGGAGGAGTTTAACTCTACAGCATGGTTTCAAACCATATCGTAAACTTTATCTTGTGGGAATCCTTGCAGTCGATTATGCAACGGATACATCAAGATCTTCGGTTCGCCCGACCGGTAAGTTCGTGCAGAGGCAAAGAAGCAAAACAGGATGTCCTTTGAGGGTCATGATCAATGGCCGTTACATGCGTGTTGAGCACGACTAACGTGAAGATTACTGCCACACTGTCACTACTTTTGCCACTTTCAAACGGACTCTAGAGCATCCCGTATGCGCAACATCACACCTGCATACTAGTGTTCAACCACGATCTCCAGTCAACGTCCGACTGACCTGCAACGCAATGCAGGTCAATCCGCTTCTTCTTTACTGCATCAAACTACGCAGCGAAAAGGTGTGAGTGAGTAGATAACGTGTGTCTGTACTACGTATCCACGTGCCCCCTCTCTGCATGAAAATAGCCGCCTCACGCGCAGCACCTAATAAGAAGGAAAAGCATAACCTCGAACTAAAGCCAAACCACCTGCCGCATCCGTTACCACATGCGCCTACTACCTCCAAACTGTAAAACCGGAAACAGTCATGTTCACACCGGCCGGACATGTGGCCGACGGGCACACTGCAGTGCCGCAAGCCCTTTTCTCTACACCGCAAAAAAGATAAAACGATGGCGAAATGGAACGACGGCGGCGGCGGTGGTAGTATGACTAAAGAATTTAAAAAAAAAATAACCGCCCGCATAACCAGGTTCAAATGGCCGTTCAACGCTGGAGTAATCCAAATCAGGCCAACAACTCCGCAAAAAGTATTACTGCAAACCTGTAACCTGCCAAGTTTGTATGCTGCAACCGCAGAACACGCTCCAATCTTGCATCACACCTCTCTAGTTTAATCAAGGAATTTTGTCGATCTAGCATATTGTGACAGGAGCGCAACACTTATTCCAGATGTAGGTGAGAAGCAGCATCTTCAGCTTTATGAAGTATTGCAGGCTCCCGCTGCGGTACGTACGTGTCCGGTTCCCTCTCCTCCATCGCATTATGTTGCAATCCTATTGCAATCCTACTGTAATCCTGTTTTCAGCTATACATAGTAGGCTGGCAATCGCCGTTGGACACGTTTTAATTAGTGTTGTTTCTTAGTACTTTAGCAAAAAAATTTAACTTTAATTATTGCTTAGTATTCTAAGCTCTCCTCCTAGAACTTATTTACCTACTATTTAAATCTTGTTAACTACATGCAATGTTTTTGACTTTTGAAATTAATTAGTAGAGGGTAGCTGCTTTTCACTTTTTTGGGGAAAACCCATTTTGACTACAACAACCACCAACACCTTTGAAACCTTAAAATAAGAGTAGATTATAAGTAGAATAGTCTATTATAAATATTAATTACTGTTCCTAATGGTGCTGCGCGGTAGTGTATAGTCGCGATTTTCGGTGGGGTCTTGGCAGAGTAAGCCACATACCCGTGTGAGCCACATACCCGTGAGGTACGTTAACGTGACGGAGGCTTCCGGTGAAGGGGGGGGGAGGGGGGCAAAGGGCGATCGATAGCCCTGGACCCTGGCATAGAAAGTAACTTTTTTATTCCCCCCAAATCAAGGAATATATGATGACGGGCTTTCTCTTGGCTTTTTTTAATTATTTGCCAATACTAATTATTATCCACGTGCTAGGCATCTTGACATAGTTTAACTTTGATCAAAAGCTCGTGGGAATGTGACGTCGTCGCGTTTATACCACCGAGAAACGGGGGTGTTTACGAACAAACTAGGTGTAAACGGTGAAGGGAAAAATAATCGTACGAGTTTTGCGATTATGCTGCCACTATTTTGCTTGGGACAATGCGGATCGGTTACTCGGAGGTTTTTGGATGGGGTCGCGCGTCGATCATTTTTTTTTAGGGGGATGGGAGCCGGGTGGGGGAGGCAAGAATAGTCGGTGTAAACTCGCAGATTTATAGAGATTCTTCCTCTTGCCTACCTAGGTCTTCCCCAAAAAAAATCATCTGCAAGTTTCCTTTCCTTTATTCATTCACTTGGCGCGCGTTTCGCAAATCCTTTGTCGATCATATTTTTCCCAGTGTATTCGTACTTTAGGGGCAGTGTTCGAATGTCTTGCAAGATGTACTCGGACCTTTGTCCACCTCGCCGGAGCCGGAACGGTAGACTGTTCCATCAGTTGATGAAATTACGGTACTTCTGCGTGGTACGGCTCTGGACGGTGTCATGACACGGGAAAGTAAGGTTTGATGCGGTGAAGCGTTACGTTGGGCATCAGCGAGCCTATCCCTTGGCCTAAACGCTGGGAAATGAGCGCGATCGCATTGCTGAGATGCGGCGGAGAAGACTCCGTTGCGTGGATACGTGGATGGCGTTGGGCATTTGGGGACAAGGTTGCGACGCTCGCTTTCCCTGGGCAATTCCAGTTCCTCTTGGTGCACATCATTTCTGGGCCGTACTCGACAGTGCCTTTAGGTTGGAGCGATTGCGACATGGCACTTGGACACGAATCCGATGTCCAAGGCTGGAGATCACGATGCTGTGATCGTGTCGGTTGCCAATCCCGAATGAACGCTAGGCCGGACTCGGTAGGTCGATCCCATAGTTCAGCACGTGATTTCATGCTTGCTTTTCCGTAGTCCTGTAGATATACGGGCGCGTGTAAAGTCACCCAGGCACGTTCGCTTCTGGGCTTGTTGGTGATGGATTTCAGCGAAAGATTACCTGCAAGACCATGCCGCTCTGCGACCTGTCCTCGGAGGTTCAAATGTGCCAAGGTGTGTATGCGCGTACGGCGTGTGGAAGGCGGGCGGAGGGTATCCCCGCAAGTCCCACAAACCCCAGAGCATGATCTTCATTCACTGCTGACTTGGACTTCGCGTTGCAAATCGATAGCGACTTCTGACCTTCAATGGCAACTAGACTCCCTTGTCGGGCGAAAGAGAAGGTACATGACACACCATCGTGGTCCACATTAACCTTGAGAAAGTGAGGCGCCCAAGGCGGTAAAATCTCCAAGGCGTGGCTAGCTGTGTGACAAAGGTCAGGGTCATCAAATCCACAGTACGCCTTGCACAGCAAAGTCCACATGCTGTCGCAACACCGGTCGTTGAATCGTATCCCACGCAGGCGAAACGTTGACAATAAAAGTAACACAACTTGTGCTGTACTTTCCCGTTCATGTCAGCCCTCGCCAATCGAGGGTGTGCACTCTCACCGATCAGACAGGCTTCATATCGGCTAGAGGCACTTCCCTCAGGTCCAGGAAAAGCCGCATACCGCGTTAGCTGCAGCTGAGATTGCAAAGGCATACCCCGCAACAGTACAAGGCTCCGTAAATGCAAGATGCGCATTGTGCGTCTATACTTAACGTTGTCTCAGCTTGCATGCAGCACATCGACGTGCGTATGAGTTTGCGAGATAGGGCCTTTACATCCGATCCTTATCCGCGACTGTTGATCGCATGCAATCGCATCCAACTCGGAGACATTTTCCGGAATACCATTTTGGTGACGATTGCCGGTAAGCAGCTAGGGTCTGGGGTGCATTCGGGAGGGTCCCTGACCCCAACGTCGAAGTCGCACACAGTGGAGCCATGTACAGGCGAAGAGAATTGGAGGAACCCTGGAGTGCTCAGAGTGTCTTCTTTGCGCGTCTCACGGATCACGGAGCGTGCAATCTCGGCCACGATCTCCCAGTCTCGGAACGACTTTCCTTCGACACAAGCATGTTTACATTCAAGGCACTGAGAAGCGGCTGTCGGTTCTATTTCGGTCACCAACCTGTTGTTCCCGCACACATCACGACGAGCCCCAAAACGGATCGAACTGGCAAGCGAACGGCTAATACCACTCGGCCCTTCCATTGGCAACACGCGGTTTCTCCATGACAAGAAGATGTCCAAGAGATTTGTCGTGCATGGCGTCGAAGAGCACCGTGTTAATCCATGTGGTACGATGAGACGGTACGGTATGCTCTTCCAATTCAATCAGAGACGTAGCTGTTCCTTGTCAGCTATTCACTTCATTAGCTTCAATAGAGCTTGTCCATGTCTCACTCTATCCGGTCATCTTTCCAAGATTCGGTTTGTGTCTTCAGAGACGCTATTGTGGAGTAGACCGGGTTACTGTTCGTGGTGCGCAAAGACACGAAATCGAACCCCTCTGCGGTTCCGGACGTGTCAGATCGCAACTTCGGGGCTTCGAAACAACGATATGCCTGTATTCAGCAGGCACAACAAGTGCTCTACACACAACGAGACACCAGCTTTCATGGGCGTTCGAAAGAGCGCAGGGTCCCAGTGGGGCTCCCGGAATCGCGAACCTTCTTGGGCGTAATCGATGTCTCGATGCCGCATTTGCAGCTTGGGTTTGGACCACACCCTTGCAGCGGTCAGTGAGCCGTGCGAAGAAAGCGACAAGGGACTTTGCTGCCCAACGGACGATAAAGGCCTGAAACCGGACCGCAAATTTCAAGTACGGCCGAGATGTCACTGTACGCCGCAACCGCTTTGCACATCAACACCAAGTCATGAAGACCAAGGCTGAGTGACTTTGACTCGGACGATGCCCAACGTAAGTAAGCTAGACCGACACTGAGCGCATTGCAAAACGTCAAACCAGGATCCTCATGCGTATAACAGACCGTTACAGTGGAAGCGAGGTTAAGTGGCGCAGCTTGATATATGTCGTGCAGCAGTGATGCTGAGGAGCGTTAGCAGATGACCCACTGCAGTTTCATGGGAAAGCTTGACTGAACGCTCGCTGTGTCGAATTGCACTCACTCATCAACAAGTCGTTGCGACTCCAGTAATGGTTGCCGTGGACCCAGATCAATATGCTAGTAATCTTCAGAGTTTTACTGGGACACAAGTACGGTTTCCGTCTGCAATCAAGAAGGGTAGTGGGCATCAGTTGTTAAGGTCTAGATATATCGTCAACGTAAATGAATCTGCAAGATTCAATAACAATGTAAGAAAGTGAAAGAGTATCTAGCCAAAGGAGAAGGACTTGAAGGATGCGCATGTACTGAGATAGTTCTTTCCGTCGTTCTGCTGGCTATATCGTCGTCACGCCTAGTCATCACTTCCTCGATTAATACCTCTTTCCTAATGTCTTCTCCCAGTCTTAGCGTCACCATCGTTTTCTCCACTTCCAACCATTTTTCCTCAAAGTGTGCAGTAGTTTCGAAGAGAAAAAATGACAACTGCGCTTGTCTCGCTAGCAAACTTCATATTCAGTTTCGAATCTCAGCCTCAGCATGCGCGATGCACATCCAACACATGGCAGTGTGGGGAAGTAGGAACGCCATGCTATTATGTGCGACTGTGACTCCCACAAGCCTTGACTGCCTATCGGCTTACTCACAAGCACAGAGCGCTGTACTATGAGTATTGTGTGTCACCATCAACCTACGCGAACAACTCATAATCTTCCGTAGATGTATCTCACCTACACTGCACATATCGTTCCTTAACCGAGGATGCCTCGATAATCGTTTGCATCGCGTACCCCGTCTTCTACCGCGAAAGGCGTGTAAAGAAGAAAGAGCAATCATGTATAGATACACTTCCGCTCCTCCTCCACCCTCATATACATACCTCCATCCACCTCCTTATCCTCACAACCTCACAGCGCGATCATACGACACAACTTCCATGTCCAGACCCTACCCGTACACTGAACCACGTCGCTATAATTCCTACTACGAAACATCGTACTCGCGACCAAGCACATCCCACCGGCCCGTACAAACCGAGACTTGGAGACACACAAGACCGGCACAGGTACCGCAGTCTGACAGAGCCCCTGGCAAGAGCAGCCTCAAGAAGACAACGAGCAGACACGTTCATTTCGACCTACCGCCTGCTCAAGGGAGCTCAAGCAGGACGGTTAGAATAGCCGAGGAAGAGAGGCAGAGGGAGAGGGAACGCACAAGGGCGAAGGAAGGAGACAGAGAAAAAGAGCGAGAACGAGCACGAGCACGAGAACGAGAAAGCAGATACTACACACCACCCGGACCCTCCTTCCGACCCTCCCCCGAAGAAAACATGTCTCAAAAGCACTACTCCTACACCTCCACCTACGAATACGAATACGATTCCCACCACCACCAGGAGCGATACCGCACCTCCTCCCCTCCCCACACCACCCCACCCAGATCCAGCACCACATACACACGCACATCATCGCCGCACCAGTTCCAAACTCCCATACCCAGCCGCCCAACCGTATACATTGTAACCTACGCCACAGACATAACGCGCAACGAATCCTCCGTCGCCACGCTCCTCGCCTCGCAAGTCCCACGCCGACACCCCACAATCCCGCACCTTTACACCATTGACGCGCGCAACATGCGTCCTCCCTCTCCTTCTCTATGCGCACAGTACTCGGGCATCAGTCCCTTGATTCAAGACATCGTCATGGAAGACGCGGATGCGCGACGCGCCGCTAGGATGGCCGTGAGGGAGCTCTTGCGGTTTGGCGAGGAGGAGAGAAGGGGGAGGTATGGGGGAGGTAGCGGGAGCATGGAGGTGAGCATGAGTGTGTGTTGTCATTCGGGGACGCACCGTAGTGTTGCTATTGCGGAGCGGATTGCGCAGTTTGTCAAGAGTGAGGTGAGAAGGATGGGGTGTGAGGAGGGTGTTAGGGTTGTGTGTCGGCATGTTCATCGTGTCAAGGGGAGGAGAGACCCTTTTTG
Source organism: Alternaria gansuensis (assembly GCA_009289805.1). Lineage (NCBI taxonomy): Eukaryota > Fungi > Ascomycota > Dothideomycetes > Pleosporales > Pleosporaceae > Alternaria > Alternaria gansuensis. The sequence goes on from WBOK01000077.1 coordinate 11,533, forward strand.
AGTACATTTGAGAAATTTCTTTTCTTTTTTCTTGCTGGGTGTACAAGGGCCGGCGAGGTGTTGGCTAAACTAGAGAGCATGGAGAAGATGTGTGGTAGAGATTAGTGCGTGATACCCTGGATTGTCGAAGATTGGAACCTCATATTCATTCTTCTTACATGTTACCAGCAAAAGCGATTTACTCCGTGCCAGTCTTGAACCCAGTTCAAGCAGGCAAATACAACTGATACGGCACTTTTCCCATTATCGCATCTTCTTCCTTGTCTTGTTTTTTTAGACTTCAATCCTTGTTTATTCTCTTCTACGCAGTCTTCTTCTTCCCGATGCTAGTATCAATGCTACCTAATACCCACGTAACAGCAAATACAGTAAACATGCCCAGCGTGACAACAACAGGCTTCCTATATCCAGCTGTCCAGGGGTAGTCGTACGTGATAATGAGGTCACGGTCTCTGAACTCATCGACTAGGTTGATGGCTGTCAACTCCAATGTCGTACGGCCCAGGGTATCCATAAAAGTCTTGTGCAGGCTGGTTGCGTTGCTGACGATGGGCACAGTGGTGGAGAACTTGACGTTCGTAGCGCCTTCGGGAAGGATAACGCGGAGGTTTACACGACGATAGGAAATGCCTTCACTGGAGCGAGGACCCTCAAGGAAAGGTACTTTGAGCACATAGGCATCGCCTGTGGAGAGCTTACGCAGGTACGAGGAAAGATGGGCGTTCCAACCAACACGGAAGCTGTACTTCCAGGTTCCAAAAACGGGATATCGCGGCTTCAGTTCCAGAAGCGCCTCTTTCTTGCCTGGGCGGAACCTGGAGGTGGAGACGTTGCCGATGTCGTCGGTGAAGTAGGGGTCGACGGCACCGGGCGCGAGAGGGAGAGCCAGGCGCGAGAGGGCGAAGGAAGGTAGGTTCTGGTGGGATTGGCGTTGCCATTCTATGCGCGAGAAGTGGTTCTTGAGGCCTGCGCCTTGGTTTACGAGCCAGTAGCGCTCCTCGGCTGCCAGGTTCCCGCCCCAATGCGAGACCTCGATATCACGCTCCAGCAGTGTCGCATGAGTGACGGGCTTGGTGAACTCGTAGCGCACGCTTACGAGTTGCTGGGCACCTGCGGGCACGTTGTTGTAAAGGCCGTATGTGAAGGTCGAGCCCTGCTTCTGCGGGTCGGCCGTTTGCTCGTCGTTGAGCTCGGAGGGGAGGGTCGTGTAGTCTGGTACATCGCTGTTGGGGAACTTGACCTTGGTTCGCTGCTTCTCAGTGAGGTAGGCCGAGGGGGCGTATGCGCTGAAGTCGTATTGCAGGTACTGCTTGTCAGTCTGGGCGAGCTGGGCGGGGACGGGTTTCAGAGCCGAGAGAATGTAGTAGGATATGGTGATAGTCTGTTGCGCCTTGGGTGCGAGGGGTTCGGGGAGATGAATCTTGTAGAACTCGACAGAGCTGTACCTGTCAGTCTCGATATATGATAGCAATTGCAACATTGAACCTACCTCTGTGTATCAAAGCCCACGACCTCGACCTTGAAAACACCCTTCTCAGCCGCCTTCTTGTCTCTTACTTCGAAACCTCCAACCTTGGACAACAGGCTCGACTCGAATGGCAGATAGTATTCCGATTGCGCCTTGTCGTCAATGTTCTCGATTATGACATTAATCGTCTCTCTTGGATACGCCTTATCCAGATTTGTCGTCCGGACTAGGTTCGCATTCTTGAACACTTGCGGTGGTGTGAATGTGCGAGGCAGCACTTGCTTGGATAGCAGCGGTTGTGAGAGGTTGAGTTCGGCACTCGCGAAGCTCGACAGCGCTGCTATGCAGCTCGTAAAGAGGGAAGACCTCATTGTTGGAACAGCAGCCAAGCTATCCAGTCATATATGAGGTCGAGGATAGAGAGGTTGGGTTGGTTGGCGGGTTGGTCAGTTGGTGGTTACTGGTTACGCGGCGGGTGTGTTGCGTCGTAGGTGTTCTCTTCGGAGTTCCCTGGCACCTCCGCGTCTTGGCGCAGACAGCTCGAGCCCACCCCTCCACGGTTAGCTACCTAGCCAACCTCACTCTCGTACGTCGCTATGAGACTACTAGCACCGTCAGTTGGTAGGCCACGGGTCTCTCCACGTCGTTGTGGACCAGCCACCGTATCTGGAAGGCGCCATTTGACCAACAATGGCTTTTTCCGCGTCTCTGAAGAGGTGCGAGAAGCTTTGAACTCCAAGAAGCCCGTAGTCGCGCTGGAGACGACCATCTACACTCATGGTAGGAACAAAAGAACACTCGCAGGCCTGGATTGAGCTAATCCATGGGATAGGCTTCCCCTACCCTGAAAACGTAGCTCTCGCATCCCTCCTTGAAAGCGTAGTCCGAACGAATGGCGGTATTCCAGCTACCATTGGCATCCTAGATGGTGTAGCACGTGTAGGAATGGACCCACAAGAGCTGACAAGACTGGCTTCTTCTGCTGGCAAGTCAAACACAATGAAGCTCTCGCGACGAGACCTCGGCTATGTGTGCGGTACGCGATTGACCAGCAAGTCCTTCAATGGAGGCACCACCATCTCAGGCACCATGCTGCTAGCTCATCTTGCTGGAATCAAAATCTTCGGAACAGGTGGCCTTGGCGGAGTCCACCGTGGCGCAGAGTCGAGCATGGATATTTCTGCCGATTTGACAGAGCTGGGGAGAACTCCAGTGACCGTCATCTCCAGTGGCTGCAAGAGTTTCCTCGATATACCGCGAACGATTGAGTACCTGGAGACTGAAGGTGTGGGTGTAGGCACCTTCGCCGACGGACGGCAAGGAAACGTAGATTTCCCCGCTTTCTGGTCAAGAGATAGTGGAGTGAAGAGTCCGACGACCATTGCAGATGAGATTGAAGCGGCTGCTGTTATTTGTAAGGCTGCAACGACCTCCGCTTGTTTCTGATTCTGACACCATTCAGACGCGCAACACGCACTCCAAATCTCGTCCGGTCTCCTCTTCGCCAATCCCGTTCCTATCGATTTCGCCATACCCAAGGATGAAATGGATGTCATCATCGCCGAGGCTCTGAAACAGGCTGAAGCGTCCAACATCTCTGGGAAGGACAACACGCCTTTTGTGCTTGCCAAGATCAAAGACCTCAGCAAGGGCAAGAGCATACCCGCAAACAGAGCCCTTATTGAATCCAACGTGAAGCGGGCGACCATTGTAGCACGAGAACTTGCTATCCTCGAAGCAAAACAGGAAGAAGCCCAAGGGTGAGCCAGAGCCAGCACTCTTGTTGCTCGATAATAGACTGGCGCTGATGTAAGTATGCTAGACGGAATTCCTCTTACTTCACTCCCGTTCAGTCCAATTCTCCGTCTACTGCAGACGAGCAGCTGCGCAACGTAGCCTCATCGCCTTCTGAGCCCCCTTCAACTCCTGCTACATCACTTTTATCTACCACTGAGTCTCAACAAGATCCTGATGTGGTTGTTGCAGGCGCTCTTGCCGTCGACTTCTCTTGTGATTATGCTCCATCCACAGCTTCTGCGAGCCAGACAGATCCACTACCTCACACTTCCAATCCAGCAATCATTACTCAAACACTTGGAGGTGTCGCACACAATATTGCCAAGTCCTCTCACCTACTCGGCTCATTTGTCCATTTGTACAGTGCTGTTGGTGACGACCTGAGCGGTCGCGCAGCAATTAGCCAATTGCAAGAGGAGGGCATGCCAGTTTCCGGTATCAAGACACTCCCTGCACCATCTAGAACAGCCCAATATGTCGCTATCAACAACACGAACAAAGATCTTGCACTCGCCATGGCAGATATGTCGATCCTAGAGATGATTCCTGATGAAACAATCCAGCAACTAGCCACCAGTATCTTCAACAACACTTCAGCTCGACCTAAAGCTTTCGTTGCGGACGCCAACTGGTCTTCCTCCGCCCTGCATACTTGGCTCCAAACCGCTCGGCATGCAGATACCACCACTATATTCGAACCAGTCTCCACAGCCAAGGCGCTACGCATCTTCCCGTCCACTGCTTCCCCGTCAGTTTACCCAAAGCCTCTAGCAGACATAACCACACCCAACGCCTACGAACTTATCGCCCTCCATGATTTCGCCAATCAATCTTCTCTTTTCGAGTCGCACGAGTGGTTCAGTGTCATCGATGCGCTGGGTATTCCCAACGGTGGCTTAAGAGTCCCATTAGCCATCACCGTAGGCGGCGATCTAGTAGACCAAGGCATCCCCCAGCAAACTATTAAACTCCTCCCCTTCTTCCCCACGATTTTGACTAAGCTTGGTCCGCAGGGTGTGCTCATGACGAAACTCCTAGCCGCTGATGCAAAAGAGCTGCGACATGATAATGAGCGGCAGTATGTGCTTGCAAGGAATATGTCCTCAGGTGGCGGGACTACGGTTGGTGGTCTTTACGTGAGATTGTTCCCTGTCGAGAAAATACTAAAACCACATGAGGTGGTCAGTGTGAATGGCATTGGAGATACGTTTTGTGGTGCATTGGCGCATAGGCTGAGTCGAGGAGAGATAGTACAAGATGTTGTGGGATTTGCGCAGAGGGCCGCGGGGGAGAGCTTGAAGAGTAGAGAGGCTGTTAGTCCGACGCTAAGAGGACTGAAGATGTAGCATATCAAGATGATCATGATGGAAGACATGGTATATACTCTTGTTTGTAGTTCCGCTGGCGTCACTCAACCAGAAGTTGAAAATGACAAAGCTCCAACACTACGAGCGTAGTGTAATTTCGCGCCCATTTCAGAGACAATAAACGGCAGCTACACGTTCCGATGTCGTGGTAAAGGCCTAGATACCATTTGGCTTACTACATAACCCCTGCGTGTAGTAGCTATGCACTTGACCAAATCCGGTGCATTATATACGTAGAGATAAGAATAGCACAGAACTTCCCATATTTCATCCCCAACCCCAACCGTCATGTCTGCTTGTCGGTGAGCCATAATCGGCCCTCCAGAGATTGAATGCTTATAGTCATCGCTCCATCCTTTTTCGCGATGAAGAGAATATAGGGTGTTGTACGGCAATGTGAAATCTCATGGATATCAGATTCACAGATTAGTGTTTAAATATACAAAGTACCTCGATTTACGCTTGCCATCTGTCACTTTTTTTCGACAATCTTCACTCAATCTTGAAATGGAAAACCTGAGCAATAACTGAAAGGTTATCAGTGGGATATCATCATTGAGGAAGAGCCCAGTTATGCTCCTGTCTCCATCGATACCAGCGATCAGACCAAGAACCCCCAATGTCGTCGCCCGCGGAAACAGTCAAAGCCCGCCATCCCCCAAGAACTACCCGCTACGTCTACGGCGTGTCGGAAAACGATGTCGCAGCACCCGGGTACCGAAGTCTCCATCGGCTTACTCGGAGACGGTGTGGGAATTACTCTCACGCGTCTTTCTACGTACCATCTCTTCAAGTCTGATTGGAAGACGGGTACGGTCAAGCCGTGCATCCCACCAAATGGGGAGAGTTGTTCTACTGAGCCTATTTTCATTCAGCGCTCCGGTGCAACGGATGGAATTATGATTACGATTAAGAGATCAACAAGCAGGTTACGAATAGTGTTCTTATTGGGCTTGATAGCGAGATGTTTGAGGAGGTGGCGAGGGCGGATGGGTCGCAGGCTTATGCGCTTAGGTCTCAAGCGTCGTTTGTTGAGAGGGACTTTGGTTTTTATAGATACTATGGGACCTAAGCTCATTTGAGCTCGTTCGGATCAGCGTATATAGTCTTGAGGAGATTATATCCCTATTTGCCATATAACATGGGATCTGTAACCGAGTGCTGGGTAGCTATATGGTTATTGTATGTGTTACATCTTGTGCTGTGCATGTTGTACTCATTTGTCACCCGCTTTGTCACCCTGGCTTCACGTACCTTGAGAGTAAGTTGATTCCGATAGTCGAAAACATGTAATGATTCTAGTACGTCTTTGTTGTTCCGGAGGTCCGAGGCAGTCCTACGTCAGTGGTTGGTTGACCCATGAACCAAAGCAACACCACCACATAGCTGACCATATCTCCGTGTTCCAGGGCAGTCTATCAACACGTTGGCAGCTTATCGTTCCTTGGTGTGATAACCCCGCGTTCACGCGGAAACGTTAACAGGCATTCCCCTTATCGCCGCACGGCAACCCCTCAATGTACTCAGCTTCAAGGCCTCCTGACTCAACAATGCGATGTATTAACAAAGTACTAAAAGGGCCTATGTGAAGTGGTTCGATGCTCCTGGTTCGATTGCGCAAAAAAAAAAGAGCCCTGAAAAAAGTTGTGTTCTGGTAGAGAAATGAGGCTATGAGGTTGAGAGGGTGAAGGATCCAAGCGACGCGATTACCAAAACGAACGTCACGTAGTCCGCTGTGTTGGTATCTACCAGCTTCCATCTCATGTACAATCAAGCTGTCACAAGCTTAGTTCTTTGTTCATAGCAAACGTACTGCCTCATATAAGCAGTACTCCGTTCCATAGTGGATGAATCAATCTATTCATCACAGGTTCCATCACGGTGGTCGTATCTGCGGGACATCTTAAACTTTAAGGGTGCCGCTTTCCTGAACCTCTCGAGATCTCTCCATCGCCCCATACTATCGTACTTTACTACACAAGAACTTCACAGACTTTTGTGCTTTACTTCTAATCACCCGTCTTGACCTGCTACTATGTCAGGTATCGACTCCCAGGCCTCTCACGCAGGCGCTATAGATGATGACTTGGCTGCTTTGGCACTACAGCTAGAGGAACTCGAAATCTACTCAGACAATGATAAAGGAAAGTATCCTGTTGATCGCCCTCCGAATATCGAAGTCGTCTACGGGCAGTTCCAGGCCGAGCTGCTGGCTTACAGGGACTCTCTTGACGACCAAAAGCTTGCGCAGAGCATCGGAGCTGCTGTGCACTCCGATAGTGCTGTCATTGGGGAACTTACTTCTCAAGATGCTCAAGCCCACGAGGACCGACGTTTGGCGTTGGAGCTGAGCAGCAATGATCCTGAGATTGAGGCCCCGCCTCCCTCATTGCATAGTGATCTTCAAGGCGAAGTCCGCGACTGGATGTCCACAGTATCTGAAAACATCGCTGCTACCTCGATCTTTGAGTTCTCGGATGACGAAACGGAGGCTGGCCCAGCTATGTCTTACGTGGAGCGCCAGGCCGACATTATGAAGAAGCTGTCCACACTGTTCAAGTGTTGTGCCTGTTACGACCGATTCCCCCGAGCCTCCATGGTGACAGCAAAATGTGGCGACCGCTACTGTGTTGATTGCATGAAGAGTCTCTTCATGCGGGCAACACGAGATGAGGGTCTCTATCCTCCTAGATGTTGCACGCAACTTATTCCGCTTGATCTGGTCGCAAAGCATATGCATCCAGATGAACTTGCCACCTTCGAGCTGGCAACTGTGGAATATGCCACGCACAACAAGACCTACTGCAGCAACTACGACTGTGCCACCTTTATTGTCCCGGATAGTATCGAGCCTGGTACGAATCGAGCAGTGTGTCAGAAGTGCAGTGCAGAAACCTGCACAATCTGCAACAATGAGTTCCATGAGGGATCTGACTGCCCAGACGATCCTTCGCTTCGACAAACTCGGGAGTTGGCTCGCGAGATGGGTTGGCAAACCTGTAACGCCTGCAATCGAGAGGTAGAGCTGCGAAGCGGCTGTAATCATATGACGTAAGTTCCTGTCGCTTTGTAGGTGTGAGTGATACTAACCCGTCGCAGATGTCCATGTGGCGCTGAGTTCTGCTACATTTGTGGTGTACGTTGGAAGGAGTGCACTTGCGCTGCCGCAGATCTCAATCGCATCGTAGAGCGCGCGGAAGAGATCGTAGATCGAGACGCTGGACCGAACATACTTCCTCATGAGCGGCGCCAGCGTGTTGACAGAGTCTTTGCCGAACTGCAAGACAACCATGAATGCCAGCATTCGCGACGTTTTCAGCGCATCTTTCATGGCGCGTCTAGGGGGGCTTCCGATGCGAGTTGTGTGACGCGCGCCATTGGAAGTACATCTTGCAGTGTCGCTATTGCTATGTCAACGTCTGCGAAGATTGCCGTCGCAACCGCATCTGAGAAATACCTTGAGATGTTATCGGCTGCTCCCATCAAATCTCATGTCGCTCTTCGTGCGGACATTTCCATTCCTTTAATTTCCACGTCCTAATGAAGTCTCGCTCCCTAAGTTATACCAAAACTATACAACCCTTAGTTTCCGCCAGATTCCATGTTCAGTGTCATTTGCGATACCGTATCTGCTATGGGTAGGCGGGCACTTATGCTCGGATGATTCGATCGTCTAATATGTATATTAATGACCCTCGTAGTGCCAGTGTCCAGACTGCGGCGCGGCGCGGCTCAAATACTTGAAGCAGGCCTCTCTGCGCCATACGCTTTTTCTCGGACTGTGTTTAAGAGCGCGCATCGATAGCTGGTGAATTCGTAGCTGATGAGGATGCAGACTGGGATGCTGGAAGTGACCCCGTTGACCAAAGAGCTAGGCTAAAACGGCTTAGTGTCAGGGTCTGTCTTCCTGTTCACAGAAGGAATGAAATGTTTACGCGTCTCCTCTTCACCCAAACGAGAAGATTGATTCGCGCATGGAGAAATACGATGCTCAAGAGCCTCTCGAGTCCTGATGCTTGAATATGGCACTTACGCGACGTGATGCTGCGCAGCTAATGATGGAGCGGGCGCAGGCTGAGCCCCACATCCCCGCCGCTTACCTTCTTCCTCAGGGAAGGCTGCCCAAATGAATCTCAATTACACCGCGTAATTACCAAACGCCTAAGTTTTAATTTAGTTAGTTCTCCCAAAATGATACAAGACTCGAATTACAACTCAACAACTAGAGTTCAAAGTCATCTGACACGCGCTGTTGCTGCTGCCTTGAGAATAGCTTCTGGCCCCAGGGCACACAGCCTCAGCCAACCCCATGACCGACGACGTAGTCAAGGATATATAATGGGATGCGCGGTTAAACAAATACATGTCATCGCGTATCCACGTCGATTCCGTTTAGATTGTCGCATTTCCTCTTTTGATACTTGACGGAACCACAGGCCAAAAGGCTTCTGCAAGTACGAACAACCATCTTGCGAGCTTACTTACTCGAACGTGTGTGTTGGCCTTGCGCGTACACCTTCGAATCGAAGATGGCGACGAAAACACCATTTGTGCGATTGTACAATGCATCAACCGATTTTGAAGATGGCCTTCATGTGGTATGCGTCACAGCACTGACTCATCAGTCACCTTCATCCTGACAAGAGCCACAGTTCTTAAAAACCATCCAACCAGATCTTGACTGGGAGCCAGCGCGAACCGTAGGCTCATACCTCTGGTACAAAGCCTACGTCGATGTAACTCCAGAAACATGCTACGTACTGGATGACGGCAACGGACGTGTGGTAGGTTACTGCATCGGCACCGCGGATACAACGTCTTTCGCGCAGCGCTGGCGCAACGTGTTCACTCCGACCATAGACCCAAAGCTTGTACCACATCCGAACATCCAGACCGGGAATCCTCAGATGGAAATACAAGATGTCAAGCACTTCCGAAAGGCCGTGCATGAGGCGGATTGCAGTATGCTGCTGCCTTGGCTGCAGGTGTTGGAGCGATATCCGGCGCACTTGCATATCGACATCCTACCAGAGTACCAGAGGAAGGGCTGGGGAAAACAGCTCATACACAACTTTCTGGGTACTGCTAAGAGCTTGGGTGCGAAGGGGGTGCATCTTGACATGGTGCAGTCGAACACAAGCGCAAGAGCTTTCTACGAAAGAATAGGTTTTCAGGTCTGTCCGCAAGTACTGGATGGCGGAGCGAGTGGTAATTCTGGTGTTAACGGCATCGTAATTACATTGGTGATGGGTTTCTGAGCACTACAAAGTGTCATCCATATTAGTGCGGATCTTCTTGTGCTTGACAATTGATCAAAGCCCTCCATATGACATCGCGATCTTTGGGCTGATCTACAACTACCTCAGTCGTGGCAGTGAAGTCACCACCTCTGAACTATCCATGCTTCACGTGGCCGCTTTTGCGCCTCTTGCTTATTTCCAACCGCCACAGCAACTTGAGACAAATTCGATGAATTTGACAGTATTGAGAAACGCATTGGAGGTTCTGCCAACTGCGAGATCCATCTCTTAACATGGGTAAGAGACACGCAGGAAGCTGCGTCAACGTCCGTCATGTTTCACGATAAGACAGTTCAGCGTCGCTGTTCAGATGTGACACGTCCAGATGTCAACAATGATTATCATTCTTCGCTGTGACAAAATCTCACTCCATAGGTACATAAAGCCTTCCACACTCCTGTACTTTCCTAGCCAAATACCGACAGTCACCGAAATTACAAAACTAAAGTGTCATCTGCGCCATGCCTAACTTAACACAACACGAAGTTTGTGGAGCCGACGCTCCTGAAGACAGTACAGCCGTACAGGGGAGCTCAGCCCAACCCAACGGCTTTAGTACCGTTTACAAAGGAAAATGTCATCAACCACCGCATCCCCCGAACCAGCTGGGCACGTTTGAACTTGACGGTACACCCGTGCACCAGTGTCCAACTGCCCCATCGTCCCAGTCCGAACCCCAAGGAATCACTGCAGCGCTCTCTGAAGCCAAGAATGCCCTGGCGATTGCTCTCCAGCAGTACAACTACCTCTACTGGGCCTCCCGTCCGAACGGCGTCACGCAAGAAAAGCAAGACCTTGAGTTAGCAACAGCAGCTGAAGAAGCTCTAGCCAATCCTCTTTTTGCTGCGGCACCCGACCCAGTCCCATACGACGACTTCATTCAGCTGCTCAAAAACGAGGGGCTCACTTGGCTTCTAGAGTACACAGACCAACTAGACAGCACGGCTGATTTCGCCGTCGCACCCACCGCCGGACCCAACCAGAGGCGCTGCAAGGTCGGGCGCCCAAGGGGCAAGATCTTGAAGAGAGAACAAGGTGACGATTTGGATAGAAGGTTGTGCTGTTTACATGTAGCGGAGATGGGCTTTCGCATACAAGTCGAAGGCCAACAGCGAGATCCGTGGACGTGTTGGCCACTGAATGCTGATGAGGATATCGACGTGGACGTCGAGTGAGATGGGCTTGCGACGTGCTTTTTGTGTCGTGACATGGAATAGTAGCCTAGATGCTAAGCAGGGTTCTATACGCATGATATCTTGAGAAACCAGTGTGGACGGCTGCTGTACGTAAGAGGGATAGTAAAACAGTAAAAGAGATATCATCATCATGGCTTTTATGCAGTAGATACAGCTACGTCTTAGACCGTGGTCTTATGGAAGAACAGCTATAAATGTGCCCTTCACGGACCCAAAGTCTCATCCCCGACGTCACAAAAGGTTCAGTGACGACCACAGCGCCTGACCGAGACACCAACACGGCTCTTCGAACGTATCCCCCCCCACTAGATACCCTCTCACCTAGCCAAACCCTTTGGGCCCGCCCACTCCCCCTTGACATGATACTTCCCATACACCCACGGGAAAAAGTCCTTCTTCAGCCAATAGAAAGCTTTCCTTGGAACCCCCTGATCAATACCCAGCACCCTGTTGAACGTCTCCTTGGGCACACCACCATATTTGAACTCGGCGAGCAGAACCTCCTTCTGCCCAGTGAGCAACGGGCAAGAGGTGTACCCATCGTAACTAGCTTCCAGCGGCTTATTCGCCATTGCAGAAAGAAGATTAGAAACCAAGACAGGTGCTTCAGCGGTGATAGCAGCGACGGTCTTGGAAGTGGGTAGCGAGGACGCGTCGCCTATGGACCAGACGTTGGGGTACTTGGTGTGTTGAGTTGTGGAATCGGAGACAGAAACGTAGCCTGCTTCATTGGCTAGGGAGCTAGATTTGACGAAAGGCCAGGGTACGTTTTTGGGGGCAACGTGCAGGAAGTCAAAGTATTTCTTGATGGGCTCCGAGGAGTTGGGGCTGCTAAAGGTTGCTGTGTTGCCGGAAATGGAAGTTAGGTCGTGTTGGAAGAGGCCCTCGACGCCGCGTTCTACGCGGAGTTTTTCTAAAGCTGCTGCGCTGAATGGGAGTCAGTACGTACTGTCTTGATACGAGTGAGGTGGGAGACGGGAGACGTACTATTTTGGAACACCAAACATCGTGGGTAGACCTGTGGCAAAGCTGATGTTGATATCCGACGGGTACAACCCAGCGTTCTTCCAGTAGTCCAACGCCAGCCACATAATCTTCTGCGGCGCTCCAGCACACTTGACCACGCCGGCTGGCTGCGTAAATACCGCATCACCCTTCTTGAACTTCTTCACATTCTCATACGCCTTGTCGCAATACTCGTAGTCATAGATGCTGCTCGCCATGGCATCCTTCTCGTTCAGCGCCTCTTTCAATCCCTTCACGCTACCGTAGTCCAGCGTGATACCAGGTACAACAACCAACTGCTCGTATGCAATCTTCTCACCAGTGCCCGTGGTGATGTAGTTTTCCTCCGGCCCGAAGCTTCCCACAGGGGCGTTGTAGAATTTGAATTTAGTGTCCATGAGATCCTTTAACGGGCGACGTAGTTCTTCTTTCTTCTTCAGGCCACCTCCCACGAGTGTCCATCCAGGCTGGTAGTGGTGCCATTGCGCAGGGTCGACAATAGCAATGTCGTCTTGTGAGAAGTTTCCTTTGCGCAGGAGTTGGTGTGAAAGAGCTATGCCTGCTGAACCACCACCGATAACTACAACTTTGTGATTGCGTGTTGCAGTCTGCACTGGTGCTACCGTTGCCCAACCGCGAACAGAATGTTGAAACGCAGGTTGCGTGATCTTGGCGGCCATTTGCGGTCCGCAGTTTCGAGCTAGTGCGGACATGGTCTCAACTTTCGACGATAGTCAGCAATGGCTAAGAAAGCAAAGGAAAAGTGGATGTAATCACAGAAGGCCGACACGATGAGGCGTGTGGTGCCTCCGATTGAACATTTCATGCTATGTGGGTCGCCGATTAGTACTCGATGAACGACGAATGAGCGAGCGCGAAAATGATACTAGCGTGGTCACGACATCGTAAGAGGGCAACAACAACCAAACGTCACATGCAGAAGATTCATTTTTTGCACAACTTTGTATTAATCATTTGAATCAAAAGCTATAGAACAGACATCCTATCCCATCGACCATTTTACAAGCGTGACAAACCAGCAATCTCCCTTGGAGCGTGGTAGTTGGGGACCTTCATGTCCAGCGCACTGCCGCTGTAGCCCAGATCCTCAGCCGTAAGCACTGCAGCCTTTTCTCCGATGAGGAGCGCAGTAGAGTACGTGTTGCAACCGACGTTGTCGGGGCAGATGGACAAATCGGCGACCTTGAGACCCTTGACGCCGTGGACGTTGAGACGCTCGTCGAGGACACCGTGCTTGACGATGGAGTTGCCGTTCTTGGGAGCCATGGAGCAGGTACCGAGTGAGTGCCAGGTGGTTTCAACGTGGCCTGTGGTATGTTAGTATTTGCGTGAGAGAAAAAAGTGTGATAGTTCATAAAAAAAAGGGGTGAGACATACGCTTGACCCAATCCTCGACGTGCTTGATGTCCTCATTGCTGTAGTGCAGGTCTTCCAGGACTTCCTGGCAGTTCGAGCTCAAGAAGGTGGGCTCGGGTGCGCGGCCCTTTTGAACTGGTGAAGTCCAAGATCCGTGCTGGATACCGGCCGTAAGGTTACCAGGAAGAGCATAGGCGTTGGTGGTGGCAAGGTCGAGGTCGTTGGCACGAGCTGGGCTGTCGTAGGCGTAGAAGGGGTGCATTGCCTGCACCTCACCAGCATAAGCGTCCATGCGGCGGGCGGTCTCACGGGACTTGATGTAACCCCAGACCATAGGAGCCATATCGCGCTTGTCGTTCATGAATCCAGCATCAAAGTCGGGTGCTTCGTATGGGTTTGGCGACACAATGTGCGTGGAACCACGGGAGAATGGGTACTCGAGGAAGTGGAACATGGTGAAGAACTTGCCTGGTGGCATAACCATGTGGTCACCAAACCAACCAGCAATAACCGAGTAGTGCATAACGGGCTTGTCAGGCTTGTTCTTAAAGTACGAGTCCCAGCCAGAGCGGAAGTCCTTGCATGGCCAGCTGTCCATCAAGTTGAGTTCTTCCTCAGTGGGTCGGATCTTTACACCAGCCTCGATACCGTTGGTGGCGAGTGGGCCAGTGCCATTGATGTTCCATTGCTGGAAGACCTGCTCCTGAACTTTGGGATCTCCACGAACGAAGTCGTCGAAAGACTCAACGTGAGGCTTAGCGCGGTAGGTGGCAAATGTCAAGCTGGGACGCGGTTAGTCGCTGCAGGAGAACATGTTGCTTGGATTGCTTACTAGTGATCCTGGAAGTTGAGACCAACACCAGGAAGATCGACAAGAGGCTTGACACCGACCTTGCGGAGCTTCTCTGGGTCACCGATACCAGAGCGCTGAAGGATGAGAGGAGAGCTCAAGGTACCACCAGAGACGATAATCTGCTTGCGGGCCTTGATAGTCCTGGAAAACTGCTGTTGAGGGTGAAGAGGCTTGGACGGGACACACTTGACGCCAACGGCGCGGTCGCCCTCAAGAATAACCTTGTCGACCTTGTGGTTGGTGAGAAGGTGCAAGTTCTGGTGAACAGCGCGCGTGCTGTGGACGTAGCCGTGAGCAGAGTCGGATCGTCGTCCAGTGTCACGGTTGATCCACTTGAGCCAGTGTTCAGCACCATGGCCGGTGGTCAAATCCTGAAGATCGTCGGTGGTCGGAATGCCCTGAGACTCGGTGGCACGAAGGAAGTCATCCTTGATCGGGTAGGTGTAGTTACCAAAGGAGACTTTGATGGGTCCCTCGAATCCGTGGAGGTCACGGTTGTTGCAGGCACGTTGGTAGGTTTCGTGCTTCTTCATCAAAGGAATGAGCTCCTTGGTGGTCCATCCCTTAGCTTGGAAGTCATCGTAGTCGGAAGCCGAGGCACGAGTGTACATCTGAAATAGAGTCAATATCGCTCAATTGTCATATTCATCTGAATCAACTTACCATAAAGTTGATGGAAGATCCACCTCCGAGAATGTGTGCACAAGGCACAACAGCTCGGCGGCCATCAAGCCACTCCGAGGGACGAGAGTAGTAAAAGGTGGCCGTCTTGCTGTCAAGCTTCATGTTCCTCGGGTAGATACCCGGACGGAAAACCCATGGGTTGTTGAGGTTGCTCTCTCCAGCCTCGATCAAGAGGACCTGGAGATTGTGGTCGAGATTGGCAAGACGTCCAGCCACAACACAGCCACACGAACCACCTCCGCACACGATGATATCGACCTCATCTGGGATCGTCATCTTGAAGAGTTGTAGTAGGATAAAGATAAGATTGGAACAATGCTGTGTCGGTTTCGAGTCGTTGACCGCAGGAGAGCAAGTCAACTGGGCATGATGCTCTCCACAGTCGAAGACACGACGTCTCTTTAAACAGTTCAGACCCCGCATCTCCAGGATCTTCGGCTTCAAGGAAGGCCCACAATCTAGGCTGTGTCACCACGCGCTGTCCATCAGCCGTCAATTCCGATAGCAGCGCAATGCATGCATAGAGGAGGGGACATGTACCATTCGACCAGCCTCTCCAGCCAAAGAGGGTTAGCCGTTGGCCACTACCCTACATCATGAGACCGCAAGGGTCGCCGTCGAGGCCATTCGAAGCAGAGCAACATGTTAGACTTGCGGATCCGCAAGGGAAGGTTGCGTCCATGCCGGACTTCCACAGGGTAGGTTCGCAGACGGTAATTGGTCTACGCGGTCGGGCAAGGGTACCTACCGTTCCGACGGTACTGGATAAAGACCAGACTGGGGTAGACGCTGCAGTTGTCGCATGTTTGCTAGTTGGGTGCGGAGACACCTCACATCCAGTAAAGATACGTGCTCGGTTGCGTATGCAGGCCCACTTTTGGGGTAACTGCGTAAGCATTGCGGACCCGAAGCTCAGAGGCCGGTATAGCGTCCCCAGGCGTCGAGGTCCAGTGTATCACACACTGGTACGAGTGAACGAATCATTTGGTGAGTCGCTAACTAATAGAAGCAAATGAAACGGGGCATCAGTATCAAAAAGATGTATAGAGCAAGAATTGACGAGAATAAATTGACGTATATCGCTCAAACACGGAACAGATTCAAACACTATGTGCTGTGCTCGCTACAGCTCCAAGTACCTTCCGGGATGATAGTCCTGGTAGCTCCTGCGGCTGCGGCAAGCGGTATTAGCTGCATTTCTTTGCGGGGGTCCTGCCCTTAGCACATCTCTCGTGGAAGAATGTGGATGTGGGGTGCAGTAGTCGCTGTGCCTCGCGTTGAGAGGAGGTCAGATCTTGGCATTGAGGCTAGTGCCAGTAAGTGCGGGGTTAGCTCCGCCTCGAACCACGGAAGAACGGTAAACCAGTCGTTGCAACGGTGGTGGGCGGGAGAGGAAGGGCTTCCTGTCGAACACACCCTGTCAGTCGAGGTGGACTACATCGACTGCTGAATGCCCCGTGAGCTGCAACCTAAAACAGTCCTTCAATCTCACCACGTTTCCGTTATTCCCGATGCATCACTAAACTGTAAAGCTCAACGATCGCATGTCAGATCGGGTCATCGACAGCGAGAGACGAACGTGTCCTAACCAATCCTGCTCAGCCGTAGCTTTATTAGGAAAACATAGAGATTTGGCGCTCTTGGACTTGTCCAGATCGGCGGACTACTGCGCAGTTGCTTTTTGAGGCTGTACGAGGCTGCAAGAGACGCGCCACCATGTGACCGACTCGTCTTGAATGTATGAGCTGGAGCAGAAATGGAGATTTTCATGGAAAGTAGTGACCGGAAAGTTTCCAATTTCCTATAGCGCCGTTCCGTACACCGAAGAAGAGGCTGGTGCATACGTTGTAGTCGTGTCGTTCTCGGCTTCGGGCATGAAACCGCCAGTCAGCGCGAGCTTCGCCCTGGCCGGTCTGAACGGTCCTTCTTCAAAGCTACCCTATCCCCGGCTCCGTCTCGATCCGCCGTCTGTCTTTACATAGGACATCGACGATGGAGCCTCTCAGCAATATTAATCTACTGCTTTACCAGGCAGCAACACCGGCTGTTGTCCTGGGCTATTGTAAACCGAGATGCGGATCCGATGAAACCTACACCGCCTGAAAGCGAAATTGAATCCGGGAAGGCCCGAAAGTCTAGGAATACATGATGCGTTTACTCCTTCAGATATCCATTGTGATCTGGGGTAACGCTTTTCCCCCAAAAGTCCAAAATGTTCCCGTAACGCCGAAGATACAGTTTTAAAAGAGGGGAGAACGGAGACCGAGGAGGCCGGACCTGCCGATCAAGTCCCCATAAAGTAAAAGAAATAGAAGATCCTCAGATAATCTCATGTCTCTCCCAGCCAGTTGGCTTCATGTGGGCAAGGTCCTTGGTTGGATGAGGCTCCTCTGGGTTTCGGTATTCGCTCACGTATGGGTTAGGGTCTTCCTTTTGATCAAGGTTACCGAACGTGTGATTGACTTCTCGATGCTTGGATTCATCCGCGCGGACTAGGATTGTGTTACTAGGCTGTGCTGCATGAAGGGATCAGGGGTATACGTACTATAGAGGAGCAGATCTCGCATTGTGCGGTGGCCTTCAGGCATCTGCCAGTAGTCTACCGCCATCTCGGGCGCCTCCATCTTCTCCCACTTGGGCAGGCGGCCTGCATCAAGGTCCTCGATCTGTCGGGTGTATGTGATGACGGCTTCCTCTTCGAGATATCCTACGAACCGGTGGACGGTACGAGGGCTGAGGAGGTAGGCGAAGAACAAGGCATTGCACCACACTCCTTGGGCACCTAATACCATCAGACGCATGAAGCGTCCTGGCTTTTGCATCTTGAGGAAGACAAGCAGGTGCATTCGTTCGTTGTAACTCTCTTCGAGCAACGATTCGATCCTAGCCAGTACTGCGTTAGCGACATGATGTTGTTCAAAGGAGCAAGAATAAATACCATCCATTGTCGCGCTTCATTCGTCTCATTGAGTGCAAATGTCGAAGCATACCAGCTACCATGCCGGGTACGCCAGCGACACTCTCCAAGAAGACGTTCCGAATCAGGTACTTTTCTTCGTTCATAGAAAAAGCCTTTCGCTGCGCCAGCGGGTCTTTGGCATCCACATCTCCAGCCTTCTCGTGCTTGTATCCAGTTGCTTTGTCAAGACCCCAGCGTAGCGTCTTTACGGCGATGAGGGCGAGCTTGTCGGACATGGTCTTCGCTTCGCGATGAGCAATCGTGACTTGATTCATCTGCTCTTCGGTGTATACTGACTGGTATTAGCTATCTATGCAAGTGTTATTTGTTTGGAGGGTACGTACTTGGATGAGGCCATGCTACATGTGTCTTGCGAACCTTCTCTGTCGAGTGCTGTTCGAAGATTTCTTTGATCTTGTGTCCATTTTTGGGCGAAGAGGCAAATTGTCTCTGGCCAACAGGGGATTGAAAGTGCTGTACCGCGAAGAGGGTAGGTCGAAATCCGGCGTTATAGCTCTGGGAGGATCTGATAAGCTGAGCCGTAACCCGTTTTGAGGTTCTTGATCCTCTTGTTGCTGCTCTGGTGGAGATCATCTGCGATTCGAGAGAGACGTAAATGTCTTCGGGCTTTGCGTAGTGTGAAATATTTGTCAAGTATGATAGTAAGTGTTGGTGGTTAGCAAAAGGTAAGGTTGAGGCACACGTTTGTTCTTTATATCAACAAAAATATGACGCTGACACCTAAAAAAAACCGGCCACGCGGTCCTCAAGCATACCTAGCGCGCTCAGTGATTAGGGTGAAGTAGGAATGTGTATGAGATGCCGCCGCTACACCACGCCATACCCGTCCTACTGCAGGCTCGGCGAGCAAATAGACTTCGTATGAGAGGCCAAGCATGTCGGCAGATTGTCGAGGACGGGCGTATACGGTCGCGTGCAAAGACGAGTTTGAGACGGCTGAGCGAGGTGGTGATTCAGCTGACGGAAGGAATCGGGATTGCTCCGCCAACATGTTTGACATCCCTTTAGAAGCCCAAGGGAGACCTTGAAGGCGCTGAAAAAAAAACGCAAGAGCCTATTTGACACGCTGTGAGTAGACATGATTAATGTTTTTCTGGTCTTGATCTACGGAGACGCAGTGTCGTTGCTTGGGATGTTTAGTCCCCTGTTCCGGAAGATGTTCGTCGGGGTCACTGAACTCGGGGTCTCGTTGTTCGCCGTCAGACCCACTCTGATAGGGCTGATGGCGCAACATCGGAACATGGCTGCAACACGACGGCTATCCTTTGTCCGTTTCTCCAGGCTGACTTTTGTGTTCGGATCCGCTATTGGCCTTTGGCAAAGCAACAATTCGTGCTCGTTACCCGAACTTGCGGTGCTGCAATAACATGGGCGATTTTCCGTCATTATTCTTTGGATCATCAAAGCCTCTATCATAAATCGAAGGCGTCTAGGCTTCATCATCGGACTAGCGAAGGGCTCATGCTTCAACTAGTATAAAATTCTGCCATGATCACATCTATGACACATGAAGAAAAGGGCGAAGGGTTTGCCGTTTAGTCGGCCAGGGCGTCTCCACGACAGGTAGCCATGCAGCAGTTTTTTAAGTACACAAGACAATTCGCTGCACTACAGCTCAGACATGGTAATTAAGAAGTTGAATCCGAAAGCTCACGACCAAGTCTCTGAATCATGCCTCTCGGTATATCGTACATACTGGTGTCATTCATGCCGTAGTATCTCTCTGGGCTACGATAGCGCAGGGAGATGAGTGATTGACGAGTATTTCGGTCCATAGCAATATCGCCACGCTTGTATCCGTCTCGATCATTCGGGAGTCGTGTCCAGGCTACTGAACCTACTGAACGTTGAAGCCGCTTTCGCCATCCTTGGTCGACATGTCAGACAGGTCAACTTTGGAGACTGAGGCTGCCGATGGACCCTTGTTCAGATGCTGGACAAACTCCTTGATCTTGTCCTCGCTGCCCTGGGCCTCGCCCTGGACCTGTTCCATGTGAGTGGTGGCAGGCATGAGTCTGGTACAAGTACGCACGCTTCCATCCGATGCATTGGTGACGAAGCCAGTGACACGGATGCTCCGGGCTTGCTTTTGGGTGAAAGACCGGAAGTTGACGCCCTGTACCTGGCCTTGAACCTTGTACTGGATCTGGGTGCCTGGATCAGTTTTGCCACGGGCAGGCTGGGAGGACAACGCACTCGCTTGGTTGACATTGTTGCAGAGAAGCGTCGCACATGTGTGGGTGTGTTGATGCAATGGCCTAGGTCTCACATGACGAGTTGATGCTCCTGCAGGCGTGCGACGTCATCGCCGTTGCGAAAGGCACACGCTACTTGCTACTTGGCGAAGGCACCCTTGCGGGCTTTGAGCTGGAAAGCGGGGCCAGAAGCAAGGCCTTAGTCAGTCGGGAGGCATGCAGAGCCGCAAAGGAGAATTTTGTTTTGGACACATGGACACATTGGACCATGGCCGCAATGACTATGCGTTCACGGCCGGAGATTGCGTGGGTGAGGAAGCTCAGGGCGGTTCTGCCGCTAGTCGGCTACAATCTCGCGTTTCAACCTCTCTCATTAAACCCCTTTCGCCGACTCACATAGCAACAACCGCGAATTGCCCAGCAGGGTCCACAAACAAGACGAGTGCTTGATAACCCACCATCAGTCCGTAAATGCCTAGGATCCGCAAACACCGAATCTCACTGCTGATAAGAAGTCTCACGACTGCCACGGCCCTGCACCTCCCTCCCCTGTCAACCACCATGGACACGCCCAACTCCCCCCCCCCACGCTCAACCTCACCCGAACCATGGGCGACGCCATCTCTGGCCATTGGCGCCATTCCGCCGCTGGACCGTTCCGTCTCAACAGCTTCATCCGTCTCGTCGGCGCGCTCGGTGAGCTCGCGCCTCTCGGATGGCGGCAGGCGGCGTGGATACATGAGGCCCGAGGGCACCGAGTTCTCCACGTCGGCGAAGAACAGAGAGAGCGTCATGAACCTGGGCACCATCGCACATCTGCAGTACTACTTTGCGAGGACTGGCCTGCTCGACACGGCGACTGGACGCGTAGCCAAAGGCCGCAAGCCTGGATCGCGAACGGCGAGCGGCAACGAACCAATCTCGCCTGGGCTCGATGCCGACTTCTCGTCCCTATCGCTTGCGTCGCCAGACGGCATGACTGAACATCATCTCGGAGAGGGCTTGGTTGAGTCACCGCTCGACGAAACCGCTTCGATGGCGTGGGAGGACCCCGAGCCAATGATGCTCCCGCCCACCGTCAGCACCTACAAGAATAATCCCGTCTACGTGCCACCGCCACCTGACATGACGGTCCTACGCCGCGAACTTCGCGAGTCGCTTGCTGAGTCCATGAAGCACCTACACGAGCTGGAGACGGGCTTCTCTGACGTTCAGCCGGACGGAAAGACAGCGAAGAACGGGGGCGAAGAAGCTTCAGGTTGGCACGAGGTTCAAGGTCTAAACCTGTTGGATGTCACCACGCTCGCGATCCGCGCCGCAAAGAACTACTACACCGCACACGAAGAACCACAACGACTCTACGCCATCAAATCGGAACGAATGATCCGCAAGGAACTATACGATACACTCGAGGTTCTGAAGCGCCTCGCCATTCGTAACTTTGGAAACGGTGTGCAGCCCTATGAAGTCACCCAACTCAAGCAATGGGTTGACGACATCGGCGCTCTGCTCGACACGGAAGAGGACAAGGAGCGCTTGGAACAGGAAGAGAGAGAAAGCTGGTCGTGGCGCGAGGGCGACTGGACGGGCAAAGAGCGCGAGAGGGAACTGCTCTTCCTCAAGTCGTTTGACAGCAACCCCGACGCGCTTCCCGAGTGGACCAGCGCTGCCGACGCCCATCTCCCGACGCCTTTCCTTGCCGAGCTACAGAACGGCCTGCGACTCGTCCATCTCCACAACACTCTGGTCCGAAGGTCAAGACGACACTTTGAAGAGATCAAGACGTACCACACCGACACGGCAAAGCCATACCGCTGCGCCGACAACCTGCGCTACTGGGTAAAAGCGGCGGAGCTGCGCTGGGACATCAAACTGGACGTTGATGTCATGGGCGTGGTTCACGGCGAAGAGGCGGAAGCGTGGAAGAAGTTTGACGCTGCTATTCTGCAGTGGAGCCAGGGCGTTCGTGAGGAAATCACGTCGGAATGGCAAAAGCAGAAGAACCAAACGAGAACCCCTACACTACAGATCGACCCGAACTACGAGGCGCTGTGAAGTGGCCGTCACGGCAAAGTACCCACGGATCTCGACCTATTTCTTTCCATGTCCATGTTTTGACACATGACTTTTAGCTAATTTGTACGAAGCTCATGTCCCCGAATCTCAACTCCACACCATAGAATTTCTTCAGGAGGATTCCCTGGTTGGGAACAGGGCTCTTTTTTTTATTCATTTTTACCATTCCGCTCAGAGTGGCGCCAATAGGTGGCGGCGACTTGAGATAGATACCCCTTTGCATCAGCGACTTGTAGTCCTATAGTGTTAAATACAGTCAAGTCGAGAATGTAAATAATGTCTACCTACACTACACATGTACCACCAAGTTGCAAGATTTCCAACTCGCAGTACTTGCGCCCCACAGTTTATGCACAGCTTGGATGTGGCCACCACCACCACACGTGTACAAGCCAAACAATGAGATGGACCGAGCGCGTCCACCAAGCCTGGAAGGATGGCACAGACGGTGGCGTTGCAGAATGAGTGCCAATGAATGGGAGCGGGTGTGGGGATTCTGAGCACTGATAGCAGGGGGAGCTTGGCGGAAATTGGGCACAGCGGCGCACCCGGTGAGACACAGGCGGGACGTTTTATCAAGGGCGTGTCTGGAGAGGTGTGGCAACGTCTCCTGCAAGCTCACTCCAAGAAGACGTGCCACTCGTGCATGCGCTGAAGACATTTCCCCCATTTTTGTTGGCCCACGCCGTTACTGTTGGAAACAGAAGCAACGCGTGAACGAACTCGGCTAACGCGACGTCGGCGCCATCCCCCCCCCCCAAAGAAGCTGGAAGGTCGATTCATCTCCCGATCCATCTGGCATCCGTGCATGCAGCGCATCCAGTCTTGCGCAGCCTCCTCTCTTGCCGCAACGCGACCTGGAGGCTTTCCTCGAGGTCCACACCCAGACATGCTCAATGAGCGACACGGCCGCGCCGCCTTCAGTTCTCGACAGCAGCAGCCCCGCCGCGCCTGCCGTTGACTTGCCAGCGAAGACACGGCCGAACCCACCGCCGGCCACGACCCCGTCATCGTCTTCATCGTCGCCCAAATCGCCCAAGCCCCTTCGGCACACGCCAGCCCACATTGAGAGCACCACCAAACTCGCGAGAAATGTCTCCCCCGGCCTGCTGGCACGCATGAAGTTTCTCAACCAGATCAACGACAACGCCAACAAGAGCGCCGTCGACGTCGGCCGCATAGAGGAAGACCGCCTGCGACGCCTGGACGAGTTCCGCAAAGCCCGCAGTCTCGAGATTGCGCGCCGCGGCACTGCCTGGAGTGCAAAGGGTGCTACTGCTGCTCAGAGTCCAGGAGAGACGCCGCTCGTGCCTCAGTCGACGGGCGAGAGCGTCCCCACGCTCGTCATGGAGCCCGACTTTGACAGCGACCACAGCAGCGTCGTCAGCACCAGCGACAAGCTCCTCCCCTCCGAGTCCGAGGCCGACATGGAGCTCGACATGCAAAAGTACCGCCTGCCCGACGTGACCAGGTCGGAAAAGGCCCTCAGCGGCACCATCACCACCGCAGAGCCCATCGCTCCTGCCGAAACAGAGCCCATTGCACCTGCTGAAACAGAGCCTGCCGCACCCACTCCCCCGCCCAAACATACACCACCCCTGTCCGCACCACCCGTCGCCGAAGAGGAGCCATCTGTCCTAGACGACAACAATGGCATCGACATCGAGTCCTACTTCCAGAAGCGCCACTACCCCCGCGCCGGCTCCATCTACACCCTCTCCAAAGCCAGCTTCACCAACCAGATCCAGCAGTTGACGTCCATGAAGCTACCGCCCACCACCATCGCCTCCGAAATCACCGCCCTCCCTACCTCGACCCAGGCCGGACGCGCACTGCACAAGGCAGCCAACGATATCCGCCTATGGATCTCCAAGACGAAAGAGGTCCTCAGTGGCCTCGATGCAGACGATGACGTAGAGTGGGCTGCCGCTGCCGGACGAGAAGGACTGGAGGAGGTGGATGCCGCAATCGGCAAGTTCGAGGGGCTCGTCAACGTCTACATCAGCGCCATCGAAGACCTGCAGTCGCGTTCCGACATTGCGCTCCTGCCCACTAAAGACCAGACGACGCTTGTGAGTCAGATGGAGGACATCGTGACCAACTGGGGTCAGATCAAGCAGACATTGAAGGGCATCAAGAACCAGGTCGAAGTAGCCATGGAGTGGGAAGAGCTGTGGAACAACGTACTGGGCGAGATTGGCGCCGAGGTTGAAAACCTCAGTCGTCTGGTGTTTGAGATGGAGGAGCGCCGACACCGCGTCATCTCCGACTCAGTCGCTGAAGCCCCAGAGAAGTTCGATATTTCTGAGCTTGAGACCATTGTCGAAGAGCTGCCCCGAAAGCAGGCTATCCTGAACAGCAAGCGGCTTAGCATGCCGCCTACGCTCTCCGTCTTCTCCCCTACGTCACCAATCCCACAGATAGAACAGGAGAACTCGCGACTACTAGCCCTTTTCGCAAAGCTGCAGCCGCTGCGTGCTTCGCTCGATTTCCTTCCTATGCGACTGAACGCCTTCCAGATGCGCGCGAGCACCATCTTCCCTTCCGCATGTGACGAACTGCTACGGAGGAAGGAGCAGCTAGAAGCGCAAGAGAAGAAGCTTGAGGCCGAAGCAGATGCGCTGAGAGAAGAGCTGGGCGAGGACAAATGGGTGCACAGCTTCCGTCAAGCTGGTAGCAAGGCTGTTGCCATGTACGACTCGTGCATGAAGAGTATCCAAAGGCTACAGCAAGCCATCGATGACAGCGACGAAGAGAAGCTGTCTACGCGTATCGCCACCTACAAAGACAAGAGAGATCACTACCCTCCCTCCATGAGGCGTGTGTTGGAGCTGATCGACATCGAGATGAAGCACAGGTCCACAGTTAATGGCGAGATTCTGCGTATACAACAGGATGTCCGCGCAAAGGTGGAGGACTTGGAAGAAGTGACTGGAAACATGGATACCATCTTGGACGACTTTACCAAATCGCGCAAGCTTCGCGACTCAGTCTCCACCGTGCTGACAGAGGCCTCAATCCCACAGTCAAACCTTGACACACCGGGTACTTCTCCTGCTTCAAGTGTCGTCATGAGCCGTAAGAACAGTGGTCATGGACCCGCTGCTACTCCTGCAAACAAGAAACCTCGTCAGTCGAGTGTTGCGAGCTCAAAATTGTCGGCACCTCCCAATCGGCGTTATTCGAGCGTACCCCAAGGCGAAAGCGTCGTTTCCCGCAAATCTATGCCCTCGGCACGCTTGGACTTTACGCCCTCGCGCGCTGTATCCGGTACTGCAGCTAGTCAAGCACGCGCAAAGACTCCCACTGACAGACCTGGGCCCAAGCCTCGCTGGAACTCAGACACACACTTGCGTGACACCGTTGTTGGGCACAACTTTAAGCCGTTGAGTCTAACTACCCCCTCACTCTTCCGAAAGGACACAGACTCACCCGATGGATCACGGAGAGGCTCAGCAAGCCGTTCATCCATACCCCTGAGGAGCCCATTGAGTCGCTCGTCAGCTCTTTCGCCGCCTGCGTCTGGCCGTTCTGCATCTACTACTCCAGGACAGCAGCGCCCCGCCCGATCGTTGGCGAGCTCATCGAACTCCCCTGTTACCCCTGCCAGGGGCAAGCTGCCGATACGATCTACGCCCGTTTCCTCACCTCAGGTGAAATCAAGCACGTCAGCTTCTAGTCGCCGTGTCGCAACGGTAGCGGAAGATGGTAAGAGCACTGGCAAAGAAGAAAGCCCTGCAGCCCGTCGCGCATCGCGCCCTCCGAGTGTCACAATCAGTCGCAGCAGCCTATTGCCTACGCCCAGGCAGCGCACTTCGTCCGCTTCCAAAATCACCGAAACAACTCCTCCTAAACGTACCAGCAGCAGGCTTGATAGCCTCGCTGAAAGCCGTACTTCTAGCCGTATCGGTGGTCGCCAATCGAGCCAAGGAGACAGACCAGTTTGGAGGTAGGCTTTCGCAAAACGGACATTTCTCCTCGACGCGCCAGCGCACACCTAAACAACACACTTTGCCTCTTTAAGCGAACGACAGCAACATGACGCAACTAATGTCAGTGAAACTTGCACTTGCTATTCCCACCAACTTCAATTCGCGCACGGATCCTGGCTTGGTCCTTATCCCGTTCCTCAATATCGACTTCTAGTATCAAACCTTGTTTTTGAGGAAATCTTTTTCCTTGATGTACCATCGAATATTGATCTCACCTCTGCATCCATCATCACTTTGCTGCGTTTATCTGGCGTTTTAGCGGTTGGGAGAAAGTATCCTATACCCCGGAGTTTATTGAGATACACTTTGCTTTCCAAGTTCAGACGAGCGTACGGCGAACAGAGTGCGAGTAAGTGTTGGCGTGTGCGCTAAGCGCTTGCAGCATGGGGATTTTTTTGCGAGCATATATTAAAGCGTGCTTTTGTTAGATATGGACTAGATTGGTATGCATAGGTGGACTGGGGAGGTGGAAAGGTGGAGGTTGTGGCAGACCGATTCCATGTACGAGTGAGTGCGTTAGATAGTAGTTGAAAGAGAAATAGAATTGATACCATAGTAAACCAAACGTCTCAAACATATCGAGCATACCTCCACTGCCACTCCAGAACAGACAGAGAGAGAGAGAGAGAGAGAGAGAGTCAAAAAGGTGCGTGACCACCATCTTCAAAGGTTCCAAAGACACACGATGGGGAAAACCCAAACGAATAAACTGTCATCACCTCACCCTTCCCGTACATTTCATTCCAAAGACAACTGACTCCACATCCAAGACACTGCTTTTTTCTTTTTTCTTTTTCCTTTTCTGCCTTGACAACTCGTGTACAAAGCTCGCGTCACAGATTCTGTCCATGCCGTATCGTGAGATATCTTTTTTTCTTTTTTTTTGGGGGGGCCTTCAACATCACTGCAAATACCCCTCTCTCACGTTACTGTACGGCTTTTTTTTCTTTTCTTTCGTACGGTGTCATGTCTTCTGATCTTTTAAGCGTATGTTGTTGTTGTTGTTGTTATTGTTGGAGATACAGGACTACAATGTCGATCGCGCTGATGCTGATGCTGATTCACTGGGTGTAGGCGCAAACGGGTGCGGAAGCGGGATCGGAAGCGGAATCGGGATTAAAGGATGTGTTTCAAGGAGAAGAAGGAGACGAAGGAGAAGAAGGAGAAGAAGAGGCAACAACATCAACATCAACATCAACATCAACCCCATCACTGAAGCGCAACGACAGCACTAACGCGATGTCCAAGCCCAAACACAATCTCGTCAACAAGAGCAGTTCAACGCCTGGCCGACTAGAGAACCGACGCGATAGCCCCGCTTCTCGCTCTTCATCCTCTAGTTCGGTTTACAGCATCGGGCGTCCTCTCGCGAGTGACGCAAAGCTTGGATTGCGGGATGACAATGGCGATGACGATGACGATGACGATGACGATGACGATGACTTGAGCTTCTTGGATCATGTCTACCGCGCTATTATCGCTTGGCTTGATGCGGGGGGTCTCGATTCGGTGCAATACTGTCCCCCTACGGGTTCTGCGTGGAACGAGGAGGAGGAGGAGGAGGAGGAGGAAGAAGGGGGGAGGAATAGTATGTAACAATATCAAGTGAGTCTGGAGACGGCGATTCAAGACGGCGATAACCGTATAGAAAGGGATTAAGGATGGGGAGCAAGATAGAACACGATAATCCCCCCCCTCCCCCCTCCCCCCTTTCCAGGAAAAACACACACACACACACACACACACACGCACACATCAAACCATACCCAACCTCCGCATCTCCCTCTCAAACCCCTCGTTCAGCAGAGCCCACTGTCTCCACTCTTCCCCCTCCCTGTCGCTCCTTGTTATTCGTATCCTTCTCCTCCTCCTCTCATCACGTGTGTTTCTGACCGCCGTCTTGCTGCACCACCAGAACTGGCCTGTGGCCCAGCACCATGCGAACGCTACCATGATGATGAAATCGTAGCAGAGCAGTGAGGCTGTTGCGGGGAGGACCCATGGAGCATGTTTTGGTGTGGGATGAGTTGTTTTGCTGATTTCGGGGAGGGAGGTCGTGTCTGGGGGGATGTGGTGTTTGTCGGTTGGAGTGGTGAGATTTGTTGTTGGTGTTGATGATGACGCTGCGGTTGTGGTGTTGGGAGGATGAGTGGAGTGTAAGAAGATGGGTGTGGTGAGTGTGGAGGTATACGTTATGGTAATAGTGTCTTGGGTGAGTACCAGTGCGCTGCTAGTGTAGTTGGGGAGGATGAGGAACGCGAGGAGTGTATGCTTGATCATGATGATGTTGTATCTGCTCCACAGCGTGTCGAGCTGTGTCTTTGTCGCCGTGTGTAGGATGTGTTGGTAACGACTGAGGGTGCGTAAGTAAGCAGTGAGGACTAGAAAGGACAAAAGAGCGAGGAAACGTTACATTAAGAAATATTGGATTTTTGATAGACGACAGGTGTATCGCATAAATTGACGGGAAATCGTGGTGAACATGAGTGGGGTGGGAGGCAAACGTGCTATTGTCTCGACAGCAGTGAAAAAAAAAGCCTATCATATTTACATGGAATCCCCCTCCTTCACCTCAAACGCCGGAATCCCGCTGCAGCGCGTATATTTTCATCGTGTTATTCGTCATCATTGCGCCTTGTCCCAGGGTAGCGCAAATGTAGATACCCAATCCTCAACTTCCTTCTTGAGTTCGATGATCTCGGTAATGTCCTCGCCCTCGCCAACGTATTCCTTGAACGCAGCCACACTGGTGGGGTTCTTCCGACCGGTGTCTTCGGCCTTCTTCTTAGCAGCCTTGTCTAACTTTTGGGTGATGCCAACTGCGCGATGCACAACATCGGCCACACGCTTGAAGTCTTCAGTTTGGAAGCCCCGAGTTGTCATGGCGGGAGTTCCTAGGCGCAGACCACCGGGCTTCATGGCAGACTTGTCGCCAGGGACAGTGTTCTTGTTCGACGCGACACCGACAAGCTCGAGAATGCGCTCTACTCGTGCGCCATCCACGCCGCGGTCCTTGAGATCGACAAGGACAAGATGGTTGTCAGTGCCACCCGAAACAATATTGTAGCCGAGACCACCGTTCTCTTTTGAATCCCCAAGACGCTGCGCGAGAGCCTTGGCATTGTTCAGAACCTGCTGTTGGTAGTCCTTAAACTCCTTGGTGGAGGCTTGTTGCAGGGCTACAGCCAGAGCAGTGATGGTGTGGTTGTGAGGTCCTCCCTGATGGCCCGGGAACACGGATGCGTTGATCGGGCCTTCCAAGTCATACAGCTCCTCCTTGCCCTTTTTGTCGACCTTCCGTACACCCTTGCGGTAGAAGATCATGGCGCCTCGCGGGCCTCGAAGCGACTTGTGTGTTGTGGTTGTGACGATGTCGGAGTGGGGGAATGGAGAGGGGATGACGCCGGCGGCAACGAGACCTGAAATGTGAGCCATATCAGACAGGAGGTACGCGCCAACATCGTCTGCCAGCTTCCGCATGCGCTCGTATTCGATCAACCGACTGTATGCTGAAGTACCTGCAACGATGACCTTGGGCCTGTACAGATGGGCCAATTCTGACATTTTGTCGTAGTCGATGATGCCGGTTTTCTCATTGAGCCTGTATGGGAGGGTTTCGTAGTATTTGGATACGGCGGATATTTTCTTGGTAGGTGTTTGGTAGCCGTGCGACAAGTGGCCGCCATGGGGAAGGTCGAGGCTGAGGATACGGTCGTGGGTGTTGAGAACGGCGGAGTAGGCGTACAGGTTGGCGGGGGATCCCGAGAGGGCTGTGGTTATGTTAGAGGGAGATGGCGTTTTTGTCGACTGACTCACGCTGGACATTGACACCCCATTCTGACGGGCTCAAGCCAAATGCCTTGAGTGCTCTCTGTTGACACAGGCGCTCGGCCTCGTCAATGTGCTCGTTTCCTCCATAGTATCGTGCGCCTGGGTATCCTTCCGAGTACTTGTCTATGGTGCCATGTCAGCTTAGAGCCGTGGTGCGAGAATGCGCAGAACATACTCTGCATCACACTGCCGAGCGCATCGAGCACAGCTTGCGATGTGAAGTTTTCCGAGGGAATTAGGTTTATGAAGTGCTTCTGGCGGTTCTTCTCCTGCAATGGAAGTATCGTGAGCTTCGTCTTCGCATCTGCGATTTCGGCATGTGGCAACAAACCCTGTTGATGATCTGGTACACGGTAGGATCGGCTTGTTCAAGGTCTTGGGAGAGAATCTGGCACTTGTTAATATTGCGAGTCTCGCATTCGTGCTATTGTGAGATGTACCTTTTGTTGCGCATCCAAACTCGTTGCATAGCCCCGCCATTGCTGTCTCTGTATTCTTGCATGGTTGGTGGCATTTGAAGCTGTGGAGCGAGAAATGAGCTGGCGTAAAGGCGCTCTGCAGGCCACTCTGAGATTCGCCATAGTCAATCAGTCTGGTAGGCAGAGCCGAAGCGTGGCGCGACCTTATAAACGTACTGGATGCCAGCCGGACTCGTAGTCTCAATGAGGCAACGAAACGATGGGCCCGCTTAATCACGGAGCTGGACGGGCACTGGCAGGGGTCGTGGCCTCGGCGCCGTTTCTCCGTTCCCCGGCGGTAAAACATGTACGCTTCCGCCGCGCATTCTCTCTTCTTTTCTTCACGTAACTAAACCCGAGATGATATGACTGCTTCCAATTCAGCTGCATCCTCACTTGGCCGGCGCCAGCTGGCTGATGTGGGAGCTGTTGACACGCCCCGGCACCCACCACCTAGGGGGACGAAAAAATCTATGATCGGCATACGTTGCGTAGGAGTCTTGTCCAGCTTGCATTGAGATGGCGCGCGGATCGTGTAGTGTCTTCACTCCTGATGCCGCTTTCGGCACTGGTCGCCATGTATGTAGTATTCCAATGTACTCGTCAATGAAACAAACATTTCTCGTCGCTCTTCGTGAATGGCGTTCCCTACCCGTGGCTACATCCAAGTAACTACATACGTTGGCAGCACCTCTGCAACATCGAAATAAGTAGGCAGACGAATACCACGACAGTTGATCGAGGCATTTCAATAGAGGCCGGTGATGTGATTCTATAATGGCACAACTACCTCCACACATCCCTGGTACTCTGACTCCTTTTGGACAACAGATCAGTATTGGCAAGAGGACGAGATGGAGCTACTGGAGAGCTTCTTCAAACCCAGATAGCGATCAGCTCCTCGGACGCTTTTGGTGCTTGCGGGCTTGAGCTCGTCTGCGAAAAGTAGGTGACAGTCTGGAGGCGGCTGATCCATTCGCAGCTCTTGAGCCTTGGACTGAAGCACATTGTCGCACCTCCTCCAACTGCCCGCCAAGGCTACTAATGATAGCCTTCAGGCATGGAAAGCGCGCGTCACACTGTCCGTGACTTCCCTAAACGCGCTTTCTGTGTTTATTGACCCCGCGTCTACTCACCTCCGCCCTACCTCGACCGCAACCTCTACCTCTACCTCCACCCGCGGCCATACAGCCACCACACGCGTACACTTGCTACACCGCCATAAACCTCAACTGGTGAGTTGCACCCATACAAACGATTCCATCATGGCCCCCAAATTCAGCACACCGAACCTACCTTCTCCAACAACACCTCACAATCGCGATCCCAGCCCAGAACTAGGTAGCCCTTCCAAGATAACGCAATACAACCAAAAGACAGGCCGCCCTGTTCGTAAGAGCGCGGGAAAGATCAAGAAGGTGGTGGGCTACGTCAATTTCGAGGACGTCGATTTTGACGCCTTGTCCGACAGTGACTTGAGCGAGCTGAGCGAGCTGGACGAAGAGGACGACATGGAGCCATGCAGTCGGTCGGGCAAGAAGAAGAAGAACAAGGGAGCACTGAAGCGTAAACGCAGCCCCTCGCCCCCATCTCCTCGGCTGGAGCCCGTCATCTACAGCCAGGAGCTTGATGACCTAACCGACAACGAGGACGGCGGCGCTTTTCATCGAAATGCTCCGAAGAAGCCACCGATGACCTTGCAGTTCAACGTCCCACTAGGCTTCCACGGCCCACTATTTGTCAAGCTCGATAGCACCCTCCTACAAATTGACCAGCAAGACAAATTGCATGAGATGCAGCCGGGCAAGTCGAAGAAGCCCCGAACTGTGACAGGAACAGCTGTAGTACGTCTGAAAGGCTTCGCAGATCTACCCGGTGAGCTGCGGAACACTATTTATCGGTACCTTTTCGCCCGAAAGGATAAGGATTCAAGGCTCAGGATTCCCTTGACGAGCAACGATCCCAAGGATAGCCTAACCAAGTCCGCACAATTCCTTAGAAGCTGTAAGCTAGTACATAACGAAGGCTGTTCCATCCTGTACGGCGAGAATACGTTCTCTTTCCATCGCCATTACGATACCCGTGGACCGTACTGGGAGCCAGTACCCAAGGAGATCGGGTATCAGGATGTTCTGCACTTCCTAAGGAAAATTGGACCCGAGAACATCCAGTACTTGCGCGACATTAACTTCATCTTCGATGACGCACGTCCTAGAGATACACCCTACGTCAGCTCCAATGAGCAGCGTCGCTACCTGAACGACGACTACCTGATGAACTGTCTGCGAATTCTCCGTGACGCTAAGCTCCGCAAGATCTCAATGTACTTTGGTGGGCGTCGACAACTGGGCCGTACCGATATCAAGTTCTTAGGCTACCTGGAGCAGGTCAAGGCGGACGAAGTGTCGCGGAATGTCGAGAAGTACTACCATGGCGCCCACAGATACATGAGCCTGGTCGCTTGGAATCATTTGAAGGAAATGATGACACGCAAGAAGAAACTTTACGAGAAGGAATAGCTTACTGCTAAGGGCTGTCTCCAAGGCCCAGCTCACGGCAAACTGTACGTTAGGTGTACTTCACGGCATGGTCTTAGCGGGGATTACATCTGTCGGCTTTTATCACTTTTCATCCCCCATATGCAGCTTCATGTCTACCACGTCAGGTTGCTTCAACATACATCAGACAGATCTAGCGCTTGCTCCCACCTGTTTCGAGCGGCATAACAAACGGCAACCAGGCGTTAAGGGCTGTTATTTGTGTTCAAGGTTGATCTTATACAATTTACTCTCGGGCTCATGTTTGTCACCCGTTAGCGGGTGACGTTGTTCAACCTTGTATTGGCGTTTATGGTACATACACTCCATGCAGTACATCATTTCAACTATCTTTCCCAACATGAAAATTCAAGGTATTAGATGAGAAAATCTCTCATGCAGTCCTGATGATTGGTCCAGCCCCTCATTATCAATTCATCAAATTACCACCAATGAACGTCTGCTCTGGCGCCCTCATATTGCACCAACGGCTAAAACGCGATAATCCTAGCCCCCCACCCCACCATATCCAGCCGCGCAACACATTGAACCATGGGACCACGGGACGTACCTTGCATAAGCGAGCCGTCCGAAAGCTTTTTTTCTCGTCTTTCGTGTGGTACGCGATTCCGGGTAGCTGCAGGGCACAAACGTAGATTGGATAGTCAGCGGGAATCACCTTTTTTTTTTCTGCATGCTACATCGCTGCACGTAGCCGCTGCCAAGGGTCTCCTTCCATAATGCACATAAATCACCTTGGAACCCCGCATTTCCGTTACCGGGGCTTCGGGAATGCCATCTGGAAAGGCAGGTCGGTGGTCAGTTACTGGAACGGGTGTTGAGTCCTATTTAGCCTCCATGTACTATTTCGGCCAAAACTTGTAATTGCGTTTTAGCTGGTTCGCCTGCACAGCATCTCGGGCAGCGAGGGGGGGGGGAGGTGGGGTCGATACGATGGGGATACGCGTTGCACGTTTAGATGGTCGGTGCGTAAGGTACGTGAGCGATCATGTACGTAGATTTTGTGGACAATGGATAAAACGTTGGGTAATGTGAGTCATTGCCGTTTTTGTGATCATAGCTTACGTGTGTTTTGTTCATTTACTCGTCGATTCATCTAGACATCGTCATTGTTCGGGCCGGGTGAGCAAGACCCCCATCCGTCGGAGGGGATTGACCCCAGGCCAATAATTTTTTTTTCTTTAAATTTTATGCAGTCTTTCCTTTCCGCTTCTTGAACTCGTCTATCCAGCCTGCAGCCTTGTCCTTTGGCACCACACTTATTGTTACTAAACCGTCGACTACCTCTGGCTTCCCGCTTCCTAGTACCTTGCCTAGACTCATTTTTTTCCCTACTTTGATCAGGCCGCCTGCTGCGGTTTCCATGTAGGATTCCACGTTGTCGATGGTGTACTCGTTTTGTTGGTCCCATGACAGTGGGAAGATGTAACTGAGATGTTCATCTAGCTTCTCTTTCTCGGAAAACGCCTTGATGAAGTCAGATTGCGAGTGCATGGGGTAAAGCAGTATGACAGGAAACGTGAGCGTGGAAGAGGGATCGAGGCTGTTCTCCAGCTTGACAGTGGCGTCTTCCAGATCTGGAGGCTGCTCCGTGCTCCGCGTCAAGATGTTTCGGCTCCTCAAGGCGAGTTTCAATGTCGCTCGCTCTGATGCAGCTTTTTCTTCGCGTTCGCGGCGCGCCTTTTCGACGGAATCTATGTACTGTTTTCGAGCATCGATCTTGGTTTTGAGGGTTAGGAGAGGGGCGTTGCTAGCATCTAGGGCTAGTCCTCGGTCGCAGGCCCAGGCCGCTTCTTGTAACTTGTCTAGTGCAAGACCGGCAGTGGCTGATCTGTAGAAAGCTTTGACGTTGGTGGGATTGATCTTGAGTGTTGATACGCAGTCTTGGATGCAGGAGCGGTAGTTCTCTGCTGCATGTTAGCATTCTGCAGTTGAACCGATCTTGTTCAGTAACTGCGATGCATGTCTTCTGACCGTGCCTTTCCTTGCATACTTACTCTTCTCTAGATTGCACAACGCTCGGTTGACATACACAGCCTCCCCAATCACCCTCTCCTTCTCTGCTTCCTCCTTCTCATCAAGCTCGACAGGGATGACATCTGGTCCTTCTGCATCTGGGTCTGGGTTGTTTTGTGGACCTTTGAGCGCAGCTATTGCCTTGTCGTAGAACTCTTTCGCATCCGACCATTGCTTTGCCCGTGCGCATTCGTTGCCTTGTTGTCGGAAGTTTTCAGCAATCTCGGCACGGGTTCCTTCATACGCCATCGCTTTCAACGCCTCTAGCGCCAGGTTCTCGCCTCCCTCGCCGTCTGTTTCATCTAAACTTGTCATAAATATTGGCATACGGTTCATCTCTTTTATCAGGTCGTCCACACCCTGCGACTTGACCTCAGCCATTGCCGGCGGCAATTCGGCAGACGCCGCTTGGGGTCCATGTTGACTTGGTTGCGCCATGTTGCCTGTTTTCGAGTCGTTTGTAACGACATGGTCGTTGTGATTCTTTGCTCGAATTTTCCGTGGATGGTCGCTTAGTCACGCTTTGGTGGGGCTATCGAACCCTCAACCACGAATGCCATCACTGGCTGTCTGCGACCTGGGCAGGTGAACCACTGAGAGCACACCCATCAGCCAAGCATAAGCCAGGAGAGATGGATGGCGCTGGACAACGAGAGGGGCACGCTAATATAGGTTGGGCTGGCACCGGCGCTTCCGCGTCATGCTATACCGTCTGAGCTTGTTGTCGACGCCGAAAGTTCAGGGTGCCGCAGCCGATTACGACGCAAATCTCCTATTTGGTTTTCTAAGACGGCAACGAGATTCAACAGGGCCGAGCAATACCGAACAACACCTAGTTAGGCACACAATGTTCGCTCGTTAAATCGTGAGCTGGTATCTCGTACATGAGTGGGAAGCATAGAATGTTCTGTTGATTGCCAGACTCTCGCATAGCGCCCTGCAGCTTTCCGCACATCAGGTCCACTCTCCGCTGGTGGACCACATTGCCCCTGCAGATTCTCGGGATCCCCAGTGGAATACCAAATCAATACTCTGTCCGATGAGATTCACAAAAAAGGGATTCCCGAACATCCCCGCCACCCGGCAAGGCTGTTTATTTGAAGGCGCTCAACGAATCGTCACTCAATCGCGTGTTGAAGGTGCTTTCAAACTGTATCTATCCCGTCTGTGGGGGGTGGGGGGGTTTGCTCAACCAACAGGCTCCGCCTGGTCATAGGTCAAACATCATGATAGTGCTGACTCCGCTCTCCTATTCGTGGGGGTAAGGAGATGGCCCTTAGAATGCTAGGATTCTCAACCTTCACATGTATTATCATCTCTATCTAGCTGCCTTGGCGCATCATGGCTGCTTTGGCGTTGTGGTTAGGCAATCATGCAAAAAGAACGCTGAGGCTGGAGTCGTCCGGCATTTTCAGCTTGGATTGCGTCGTCGATCTGGACTCGAGTTCGGCTTCTTTGTACCGCCAAGAGTGCACGGATGAATCCTGTCGTCTCAAAGTAGGAGACCCTGTTCTCTCATCTGACTCGTCAGTACACAATGAGGCTGCTCGTTCATGCGACTGCGTTCCATTTCGGTAATCTAGATATGTCTCCTTTTCGGGACACCTTTGAAACACCAAATTGTCAGGCCCGAACAAGATCACAGTCTGAAGATCGAAGCTCTAATGATAGGCTATACTACAACGGCACCGCATCGGCGCACCGGATCGTTGGGCGCCATCGCCAATTTGATAACTCGGACTTGGACATGAATGTGCCACTAGGCTTTCTTTGGTGGGCCAAGTGTGCGGCGTGGTCAAGAGGCTGAAACTCCCAGTCACGGCTCATCATCAACGCCAGAAGCAGTCCAGAGTTAGTGATAGGGCGAGGCTTTTATGAAGCTTTAGGGCGGCAATGATCATCTTGCAAGTTGCCGCGGACGCGGCTTTTGTTTGAAGCCAACTGCTCTCCAGGATCTGGCACGAAGTTGCACCTCGTATCTGCCAATGCTCATTAGGCGCATTATCACACCCCCTTCGTCAACGCCGTTACCACCCGCATTTTGCCACCTGCCCCTTGTCGGGTCATTTCCTTCAACTCGTTAAGGCTTTGGCCGTCGTCGCGGGATGCATTTAAGGAAACGTTGGACCTAAATGCACAGCCAATGACGCTTACCTGAAAAACGGAATACGGCTGGTTTCAACCTATAATGTGCTCGCATCACAGGGGGCCCTCGGCTTAGCTTGCAGACAGGGATACTTGTGCTGGCTAGTGCGGAGATGTGCAAAGCAAATGGACTCGGACATCGAAACAAATTTGATAGGCACAGATGGGGTTTGATTGATCGTATGAGTCTTATTCGTGCCTTTGGCCATAGTTCCGCCTCCCCAGTGGACTGTGCGAACTTGTGCCTGAGTTCCGAGATCCCAGCTGATGCACGGGCGATCACATCGATTCCATGCTCAAGTTGTGCCTGGTTCCTCTCCTCCCTACGCTCCGTGCCGTTGACGACACACGGGTATCTTTTTCGTAACGCCCGCTGCCGGTTCCTAGAGAGTTCTTTTCTTGCCATCCATATTGTTTTAGCCTGCGCCGTTAGTCGCTTTGCTCATCTCATTTCCATCGCATGTGTCAATGAACTGAGCGACGTTTCTGCATCTGTCCACCGTTTCCAGCTTCTCACGTCATTCCTTTGGTTGTAAGTGCGCGCCTGTTCGCTTTGTAATCGTAGCTCTTATGCTACCCTTGGGGATATAGTGCTTAGGAGTTCTCCGTTACTGACTTTCGCTGCAGCACAGAGGCCACCCGAACGCTGCCTTTTCGTTGATACATCTGCCTCGCGTAATACAATCCGACGCTGTATTGTTACAAATCACGACTCGGGCTTTCCCAGGTAGCTGAGCTTTCGATTCTCGATTGTGGTACAAAGACTTCGACCGGTACGTGGTTCTTTGTCACATATTATGGAGGTTGGCGCCATTGTGGTTGTAACAACTCTGGGTTGTGGAGACGCGTTGACAAGATCCTCATAGACACAGTCCTAACCACGGCACTAAACGCAACATGTTTGATTATGGCTGTATGCTGATCTCATTACAGGCATGTGTTAGATTCCATACACCCACAGCACCACTTCATTGTGGTTCTGAACACATCAGTATATAACACACCATCCGTCAACTAAGTTGCGCACCTGCAACCATGTCTACCGACTACTTTTCAGACCAGGAGACCTTCCTTTCCAACCATCCTCTTCCTACACCGGTTGGAACGCCATACAGTTCCTTATCCCGGACGACTTCAAGATACGACACGACAGGAAGTGACATTCCTAGTTCGCCGCCTCCCTTTCCACCAGACCACAGTTTTAGCTCCGAAGATGCTGCCAACGACGAGAAAATCTCAGTTTTAGATCCACGTCGCTTCACTCCAACCTTGCACGCGAATTTGGTCTCTGAGATCCTGAACCTCCGTCGGGAACTTGATTCTAAACACAAGTTCATCGATGATCTGGAGACGAGTCTGCACACTGCCCGCACCGACAACGAATCCCTTGCGAAACAGCTGTCATCGTCCACCAAGGAAAGCAAGGCCGCCAAACGCCAGCTTCAGCACTTCGAGAACGAAACGCTTGCCGCACTAGAAGAGATTGCAGGCGAAAGAGACAAGTTCAAAGAAACTAATGCCGATTTGCGGGAGAAGCTAGCAGCAGCAGAGAAAAGGACAAGAAGCCAAGATGACGATTCTACCAAGGTGCATGATATGTGGGCTCGCGAAAAAGAACAGTGGGCGGGAGAAAAACGAATTCTGGAGCGACGCGTTCATGTGTCTGAAACACAGTTGAAGATGCTTTTGGATGAGATTGCCATACACGAAGCTGCCAATGAGGACGCTGGCCTTGAAAGTGAAGCAGACGATCCGAGCCGGGATACTGGTATGCCGGAGAGTGACGCAGGAAGCGTGCGTTCGTCGCCACAACGAAGATCGTCTACTCGTCTTGGACGCCATTCAAGAAACCGAAGCAGCAGCAGTTACAAGAGCATTGGACGCAACTATCGAATGTCTTTGATGAGCTTTGATGGACATGGCCGAGGCAACGGTATGAGTCTTGCAGATGAGCTTATATTCGATGAGGAAGAAGAAGAACTGGACGAACTAGAGCTCGATTCGGATGATTTTCCTGAAAATGAAATGCGGGCAAGGAGAGCTCGCGAATCCCGACTGTCGATGTTACCAGACGAAAAAGCAAAACGCATTCTGGGGTTGAGCAGCGACACCCAACAAGTTACCCGGGATAGCCCTGTTATGACAGCCGGTGATACCGAGCCGCGGAAGTCGTCCTATGAAACAGTTCAATCATCTGTAACACTGACGCCTCGCGATATCACTCTAGTATTTCCGCCAACACGACCAATCTATGTGGATACCGGTGTGCAACCATCGCCTCCGCCCTCACCTAAGGAGCTTGTCATGGTTGAAGCGGCGTCACAAACGACTGAACCATCTGCTCCGATCAAGTCGAATGATTGTTCGTCCACTGCTGCTGAGATTGAGGCGAACCAGAGCCGGAAGCGTGTTTCAGTGCCCTTGACCTATGGTCCACCTATCCAAGTCAGTCCTGAAATTTGCACTACAACATCAAGCTCGGTACAAACTGTGGAGCCTCTTAGTCCGCCGCCTACTCCCAGGATCCCTACACCTGCAGAAAAAGCACCCTTGTCACCGATCTTACAAACCCACCTTGTATCTACAGCCACGCAGACGGACTCCCCGATCGAGCCTGAGACTGTGCCTGAATCGCCCAAGAAAGCTCCAATACCAACCCCAATCACTATCCCTTCGATTGCCATCCATGCCCCAACCTCCGCTCCTTCGTCGCCGAAAGCTCCTATCCTTCCTCCCGGGACTAAGACTGTGTCAACTCAGACGAGCGGTGATCTTGTAGCTCCGATGCGTTCAACTGCAATGCAGACTCA
Source organism: Alternaria gansuensis (assembly GCA_009289805.1). Lineage (NCBI taxonomy): Eukaryota > Fungi > Ascomycota > Dothideomycetes > Pleosporales > Pleosporaceae > Alternaria > Alternaria gansuensis. Next base: position 51,641 of record WBOK01000077.1, read on the forward strand.
GCCAATCAGAATCGACCAGAGAGCTGTCAAGCTTCCAGCGCATCTCCTCCCCTCTGCGATATCTTCCCAGCCTGGAACGCCTGAGGCTGATAACAAGATCATCAAGAAAGAACCCAACCATTCTGCTTCCATCGACACAGAGCACTCTACCCCGACAGTAACGGCCCGTCAGGATTTCATTGCTCGCCTCGAAAAGGCTGGTGGGAAGAAGGTTGAGAATCGTTATCCTGGAAACAACGACAATGGGCCTTTGTCGCGCCAGCTTCATGCTGACATACTCAGCCGGCCCTTTCGAACAAGCAGTCTCTTCGCCGGATTTGATGGCCCTTCATCTGATGAGGAGAATGAAGACGCCGAGCTGAGCGACGATGATTACAGGAGCCCACAATACTTTACTCTTATGCTTTCGTCGCGCAACGCAACAAGTGGACGGCCAGTGAAACCACCCACGCCTGTTCCAGAAGATAAGGAAACTACACCCAATTCTAGACCATCAGAGGACTCCGTCAACAGCATCTCATTAGCGTCTAAGCGTAGTTCGATAGAGAAACCCTCCAGGATTGGCAAGACACAGCGCAATTCAATCACTCGTCAGCCCAGCATTCGACGATCTGCCATGATTCAGAGCGGTACTGCAGCCCACATCCGCTCTCGTAGCCCAAGTATTGGAAGTCTAGGATCTAGTAACTACATCCCGAAGCCACCTTTCCCAGTGCCTACTCGATCAAGCTCGCGCAACAAGCCAGTGAGCAAGAGCGAGGGTTCACAGAGCCCAACGCCTCGCAACAGTGGCTCGTATGCCGGTCGCCGGCCGTATGGCGTAAAGCATCAGCCGAAAGATAGTCTACGAAAGGTGCGTTCTGCTGCTCCTGTATCCAAGGGGGCACGCTCCCGAAGCAGGTCACCCCCTTTGCCTGCGACTCCAAGCAATGCCGACACATCCTCAATTCCTCCGCTACCGAGCGACATTGTGAGCGCGAGTGGCTTCCGTCACCGACACCAACTCTCGACAGCCACTGCAGCAACGGGTTACACAGCCAACGGGTCTACCAACAGCTCAGTGTCGCACACTAGTGTGGTCGACGCGATCGCTGTAGCCATGATTGGAGAGTTTATGTGGAAATACGTCCGGAAGAGGAAAGCCTTTGGTGGTCCTGAAACGCCAGCAGATGTCAGTCGCGCGGCAGAGGAGGCTTCGTTAGCCAGCCATGGTGTAAGGCACAAACGCTGGGTCTGGATCTCCCCATACGAAAGAGCCATCTTGTGGAGTAGCAAGCAGCCAACCACTGGTTCTGCATTGATGGGGAAGAGTGGCCGCAAACGTAAGTTTTTCAAGTACTATCAGAGTTTTGTCTTTACTAACATGTCACTAGTCGTCATCCAGTCTGTCCTCGACGTCGCCGACAACTGCCCTCCCCCCAAGAACGAAACGCTCTTCAACCGCTCCATCCTTATCCTTACCCCTGCCCGTGCGCTCAAGTTCACTACCTCGTCACGCGAACGTCATTACCTATGGCTAACGGCACTTTCCTTTCTCGCCCACTCGACTGCACCAATGCCAGATCTTGTATCTTTACCACCTGTACCACCGCCAGTCGAAGAACCACAACGTCAACAGGGCGCAACACTCCGCCGTAGCCGCGTCCAAGATTCTGTGCGTCTCGCCAAGGGTAGGGCTAACCCGGTCATGGCTCGTTATGCATCTCAGGATGAACCAGTGCCCAGTTTGCCTTCTCTCGCTGGGTTCGAAAGAGCTGTGCCAGACGCTGCCAGTCCTCCGGTCGTTCCCCGAGGCCCTCAACACGGTAGGAAGAGAAGCTCAACTGGACCAAGCGCACCGCCTCCAAGTGTCCCCTTTCGCAGTTTCTCGCATCAGCACGTACCGTCCGTATACTCGAACGTTTCTTCCGATATGTACAGTGCTGGCGTACTACCGTCAGTGCCTTCGTCAGTCTACAACCCTAACGGCGGCGCTATGAGTTCCCGAACCTCAGAGGCCAGCACATCAACTCGTCAACATTTCTTCGATACCATGGGCACCGTTCGCATGGAAGCCTTCATTGACAATGCTCTTGGTGAGCAAAAGCAACTGAGCAGCCACATCGGACGAGCACCGCACATGCAGCACCGTCGTCGTCGTGGTAGCAGCCAGTGGAGCGCCAGCACACGCGATCAGTCCAACCGGGGCGGCGGTCTCTTCGACTTCGACGCTAACGATCCTTTCCGCGGTTTCTAAACAACGCATTGCACTTACGACTTGCTCATGTGTGACGGGCATGCTTTACGGTCGATTGATTATCTTCCATTGCGTGTTGTTCCGTTTGTCTTTGGACTTTTCTTCGGTCTCTCGCTTGTATCCTCTCTTATCTTTCTTACTACCAGGGCTGCGACCCATACGACTCCACGTCATTACTGCGGAGGCACACTTACCTCGACTGCATATCTCCTAGCTGTCACTTTTCACTTCTCAAACTCTTGTATTCTCTCACTCGCTCAACATACCCTAGGGGCCTGGTTTCAAGGCTAGAAGGCGGTCGTGCTCGCGCACATCATATCATCTATACCGCCTATTTGTAATGTTCCTTCTCCGAGCCGGCTTTCGCAGTTGCGCACCCTTGATACCCCTCTTGCTACCTCGACCACTTAGTCTTTGAGCACCTTTTATTTCTTTGTGTGTTGTTTCCTTGCACGAGAGTTTTATATCCACCTTGATTTGCTAGGGCGTTGTAGTCTGGGCGAATTACTCACTCATCCCCTATTTGGTCGTGGATGGTTTCGGTGGCAAAAGGAGAGGCCAGCTTTAGGGCACTTGGTTAAAGTTGATAGTTGCAAAGAATGCTACAGTTAATACCACTATCAATCATGCTCTGCTAGCCTAGGTGTGATGTCATGATACTATCACAAACGTTCTATTCGACTCCCGGAGTACATCGGCGTCCTCGCCCATGCTAATGCAATCCAGCTCCACTCCCTCGAACAAGTTCTCACTACAACCCCACCATTTTGGCAACGACCACTTAACCTTCTCTCTCCTTGATCACTTCATCTATCTATATATTGCGTACGATTTTTGTTGGAGTATTGACATTCGGATCATCCCGATGATCAGGTGATCCTGGTAAGCTGAACACGTGACGACCGCGCTAGCGCCTATATATACAGGCCAGATCGTCTCATGTCCTTTTAGTAGTTATTGACACTTAGTTGTGGCACTTAGTTGCTTAATATACTCATTTCCCACTCTATTAATTAAGCAATTGCTCCTTCTCAGCTCCTACAGTTATAAACCTAGCCGCTTAATTGTAGTTTTAACTTCTACTACGCAATCAGCAAGCTAGAAGGTTAACTATTTAATTGATAATTTAATCTTCTCTATTCTTCTACAGCACAGCTAGCAGATCGCTGCAGCTACTATATCTTTTTTTTAATTAATTATACGATTAACCTCCTACTAGTTTATTATCTTACAACCTAAAAGATACTATTATGAATAACACAGCTACTAACTAACTAATTAATCTATTGTTACCTTAACAATACCCTACGTTATAGTTCTACACAAAGCATTTTACTAAAATAGACCTTACTGATACACTACTTATTGCCTTAGGAGTAACTCTTAAGGCTTAATTAGACTAGCTAACCTAGTTTGCTTTATTAAGGCTGTACTGCTTAGAAAAAGGTATCTAGAATTAGTTTAATCTTAATCTTCCGGACGTGCCCTTAATAGACTACTAGGAGCTATAGTATCTAACATTACCTAAAGATATTAAGTAGCTAGTTACTCTATTACCTAGCGCTAGCGCTTAATATAAGAGGACTATAAAATTACCTATAAGCCATCGGTCTTCGTGTCGAACGGGGAGAAGAACAGTCTAAGCATTATATCGTTTATATACGAGTTGTTCGTATGCGGTACTGTGTAGTATAGAAAATCCTAAAGGTAAGAAGCAGCAGGCAGGGAGCTTTAATAAAGTATTATAGGCTTCTGCTACAGTAACGTACATGTCCTTACTCTCTTTTACCTTCTCTACCTCTATCGCAATTTTATTGCTAGCTATAAGCTAGTAATTGCTATTAAAGACGTTTTAATTAGTATTAATTCTTAGTACCTTTAGCAAATTTTTTGTCTCTAATCTTACTTAGTAGTTAAAGCTTTTCTATTTTAAGCACTTAGCGCGTAGACTTTATCTACTTACTATTTAAATTTTATTTACTATACATAATCTTTTTTCAACTTTTGCAACTAACTAGTAAAGAGTAGCTGCTTTTTACTTTTTTAGAAAACACATTTTAACTACAACAACAACTACCACCTTTAATACCTTAAAAATAAATAAAATTACCTAACGCAAATACACGGCTTAAGTACTTGTTACTAAGTATAAAAAAGAAATTATAATAAGCTAGTTTATTAGTACAAAGTATAGACTACTTAGTAAACAAAGAAAGTTGCTAAAATTACAAATATTAATGACTAGATTAGCAAGACTATACATTTAGATCTACTATTAAACACTTTAATAAGAATGATTACTTAAAGCCTTACTAGCTTCTAAGCCTTAGTAAAGATCCTAAAAGAGGATCTTGCACCTATAAACTAGAATACTTAGTATTTAATTAGGACGTAGTACAGATTACACTTAAATAAGGCTTGCTAGGGACAAGAAGGCCCTAAGTAATAGTTTACTAAGTAGCAGCTCCTGTATGAATAAGCAACAATCTACTCCCTCTTAGAAGTTGTTAGGCTATTAGTAGTTACTAATTTCTTAAACGCCTTAAGCACTAAAATTACACTAAACTAGTAGCGCAAGAAGCGCAATAAGCTAACATAAGTAATAGCGCTTATTAGAGCTTAATTAACTCTTAATAATATGAATAAGATTTTTAGTATCTTGTTATAAGATTAGTTAATTACTGTCGCATATATGACATACTATCCTTAGAGGCCCAAGGCGTCCTTGGGCATTAGGTCCAGGCGCTTGTCAGCTTACGCGCCAGGCTCGCGCTAGTTAACCGCATATTAGAGTTTTCACACTAAGCTTAGGAGCTTACTCCTAAGCTTTATAGAATGCGTAACAAACTTAGAGGTAATCCCTCTAAGTACTATAGTAGCTTTTCTAGGTTAGAATTATTTTCTTTATATATATAGCGCGTCTTAGACGCAGGTAGAATGGTAGAATTAACTATTTAGTTTCTTTAAACTACTATTAATAGCTCCTTATTCTTTATAGTTATAAGCCTGGCGCTTTAAGTTGTAGTTTAAATTCTCTTTGTATAACCTAAAATACGCTAGTAATAGTTTAGACTTTTTAATTTATTTAAACATACTTTTTAACTTACTATCTAATTATATATATAATAATAGTAAGCAACTCTCTGCAAATTACTAACTTAGCGCGCTTTTAGGCTACGCAAGCTAGACTTACTAGTATACGTAGCTAAAGTTTAATACTAAATCTAAAGAATTCTAGAAATGTATTAACTTAGAGGATATCATAACTATTAATATATGAATAGGGCTGCCTTTAACGTCTTTAGTACTTATAAGAGACATATAAAAAAAAGCTTAACGCTTATAATAAAAAGCTTAGCAAATACTATGTAAAGCACGTAAACTAATCTATAAGTATATATACTATATAATATATTTAAAATTAAATTCACACAACTATTAATACATAGTTACTATCTTTAATTATAATTAGACTAATAGATAGTGCTAGTTAAACTTTGAACAAGCTTATTAAGTAGTTAAAGACTAAACTAGCTCTGATAAACGCAGTTAACTAAATAATTACACGCTAGAAGTACTATGTAAGCTTTAAAAAGGCAAAGCTTAGTACTAAAAAACTATAAGCTTAGAATAATCAGTAGTAAATAAGCTAAATAAAAGCTGAAAAGCTAAAGATTTTCAAAGTAAATAGCGCGTTCACTATATTTAACTTTCTAGACGCTATAGGAACTAAATATACTTCTTACTAGGATAGCACTATAAAGACTTTTTACTAGTAATACTAAATACGAAGTACTTATTATTTCAACTTTAACTAAACTAGTTAAGTATTTTTAAAAATACTTTACTAACGCTTAAATAACTTACTAAGCTTAGAAGTAAGCTTGTTAAAAGCTTATACTACTTTAAAAAACCTAAAACTATGTAAAGTACAAGGCACTAAGAGCGTAAGCTAAAATATAGCTTTAAGTGCCTATATTAAAATAATGAAAGTAGTGAACATTTTTAACATTTTATAAAATACTACATCCTTTTAGTAGTTATTAAAGCTTATGTAAAAGTTAATTAAAGTACTACAAAAAAGATAGCAAATTTTTTTTAAAACTATTTATATACTAACTAGTACAAAGAATTACGTAGAGAGCTTATTAAACAAGGCGATAAGCTTTTTTTTATAAAAATTAAGTAAGTTAAAAGCTGTTTTAAGTAGTATAGTTGCATTTTTAATAAACTTTATGCTTTTTAAAAAAAACAGCAGCCTAGGTGTATACTACACTAGTAACTGTTATATTTATATACTATGAAAAAGCACTATACTAGATAGTAAGGCCGCGTTATACGTAGTAAATAGCAGAGAACTGCTAATACTAGGCTTTTTTATGCCCGCTAGGAAGGTAGAGATAGTAGAGGTAGGCACTTAAGCCTTCCTTATTAGCTGCTAAAGAAGTTATATTCTGCAATTAGTTCTAAATAAAATATATAGTAAGAAGTTAAAAATCTTACGCTTATTGATATAGTAGTTATTCAAAGTTTTTATTTTAATATTATTTTAGAAGCTTACTTACACAAAAAAAAGTTAAGTACTTAAGCTTTAATAATACTTTCTAATACGTAGCTAACTACTAGAAACCTTAGAGGTAAATTATCTACTATTCTAAGTAGTAAGGAAGGCCTGCGTACTAAAGATAAAAGTAGATTAGAAGATGCTAAGTGAATAGAGCATAATGCTAGTGCACTATTAGAAGTTTATTTAAATTAGCAGCAAGATACTAGTCTTGCTACCTTAAAACTAACTCCTAAATCAGAGACTCTAGGGAACGACAACAATATAGTTAATTACAAAGCACTTAACTATTAACTAAAAATAAGCTTTCTAAAAAAAGCTAACCTATTATTACTTAGAGGGATAAAGCCTTTTTTAAATAAGCTTAATAACTTATTACTAGTCTAATAGCTTTACCCTTAAGACTCTACTGCGCTATCTTATTATAACAGGACCTTTACTTAAGTTATGTAAGTTGTAGACTGTAGATTATCTTGTAGTTTAAAATCTTAGGTCTTAAATAGCAGATAGAGTAATTAATTATAAGCTTAACCTCTACTTACTAGATGTAGTACTGAAATTACTGGTATAAGCCTAAATTAGCTTACAAATTGTTATCTTCTACTGCGTAAGCTAGGTAGCGGGCGTAAGCATAAGAACGTAACTTAAGATCTTAACAATTAACTAGAGAGTTGAAGCATAGGTAGTATTAACACATTAATTATAGATTATGAAAATTTATTGTAGATTAATATTTATAATACTTACCTACTAGGTGTGCAAGTAACTTAAAAAGACAGAGCAAGCTATAAGACTCTAATTACATAGTTATAGTAACTTTGCTTACTAAGTATATATAAAATAAAGAAAATGCTTAACTATATTGTAAGAATCTACCTAAACTACTGAAATTATAAAATTAATTACTAGCTTCAGCCTTTTAAGACAACTTTTTAATGGAACTATACATTTTGTAGACACATTTTTAGTAATAAAAGATTGATTGCTAACAACAGGTAATTAGGCTTACGTCCCCTTGTCTAGCATTACTGGCACGCAATTAGTATGTCGCTCTAGCATGTTTAGACAGAAATAAAGAAAAGCAAAACAAAGACGCAAATTACCTTTTAACTTAACGCGCCTTATTTTGCTTATTTTTATTACTTTACTGCTAGGCGCTTCTAGATAAAGTAAAGTAGTAATACTATTATTACTTTACTTGCTAACCTATAAACGCACTAATAAAAAGCCTACTTCTTTTTTATTACTTTTTTATTTTTTATTGCTAATTTAATGTCTTGCAATAGCTATTTAACCTAAGTTCTAGTCTTTATACTTAGCTTTTACACAATAAACAGGAAAAGAGAAATACTAAAGTAATAGATTTTGAGTACTCTACTAGTATTAGTAAGTACTTTAAAGGTTATGCAATCTTTTTACAACTAGCTAAATTAAGGCTTAACAATCTTTTTATATATGGATATATTATAGATAAGGGACTTATTTAAGATTTTTATCAACTTAGAAGTCCAGCTAAGGAGTTAAGATTTAAAATAAATAATAAATTTAGGTGTTTATATAAGTAGTTTAAGTTAGACTAAATTAAGTGCTAAGTAAACAGTAGTAAAAAAAACCTTTTTTTTTAGAAGAGAGCTTAAAATAAAGAGATACTTACTGCAAAGATTACACGCTATTACAGTGTATTATATATAAATTATTTTTATATAGTGCTGTTTAAAAAATAGAAAGTAGTAAGTAAAATGTAGTAGCTTTAGCTTTATAAAGTATTGTAGGCTCCTGCTGCAGTACGTATGTGTTCTTTCCTTTCTTTATTACATTATGTTGCAATTCTATTGAAATCCTACTATAATCATATTGCTAGCTATAGGCTAGCAATTGCCGTTAGGCACGTTTTAACTAGTGTTATTTTTAAGTACCTTAGCAAATTTTTTCAAACCAAATTATCGCTTAGTAGTCTAAGCTTTCCTTCTAGAACTTATCTACTAACCGTTCGAATCTCGTTAACTATATACAATTTTTTTTTTCCACTTTTGCAATTAATTAGTAGAGAGTAGCTGCTTTTCACTTTTTTGGAACCCTATTTTGACTACAACAACCACCACCACCTTTGACAACTTAAAAAAAAATTTAATTACTTCAGCATCCAATAAGGGCCTTGTTCATAGGCTGGTAAAAATGCTGACAGTTGGGTCTGACTAATCAGAACACCAAAACCTTCGCACCTCCGCATCGCCACGAATACAAGAGACATAAGGTAAAATATGCCCTAATAAATAGGCTGTGAAATTTTTAGCTTAATATCTCTAAAACTCGCAACGATGCGCAGGTGCGAAGGTTTTGGTGTTCTGATTAGTCAGACCCATCTGTCAGCATTTTTGCCAGCCTACTTGTTCATAGATAGCTGCAAAAAGAGATTAATTAATTAAGTAAGATTAAGACTTAGACTAAGATAATAAAAAAAGAAAATAATAATAATAAACTAATACTTATAAATTAAGTTTAGACGTATAAGTTGGATTAAAATGGCTTTTTTCTTAAATGCAAGGCGTAGATTATAATAGAAAGTAATTTCTAAAAGAAGAACCTGATTAATTTAATATATGCTACTATGTTAGCAGCTACGTCCTTCTAGGCAGCAATAGCTATTGCTGCTAAAAATAATTAAAAAATTAAGTAATATAATCTTATAGGAGCATTGCTTAACATGTTAATTATAGTAGACAAGCAAGTAATTTATAAGAAGCAAGATAGCTTTAAGAAGCCTAGAAAGTGTGTATAGCTTAACTATACACTATATAAATTGCAAGACTTGCTACTATTGTAGTATAAAGAGTTCTTAGGATTACTAAAAGAAATTAGACTAATTGCTTTACTAGAGGAGCTCTACCTATTCTTCAATTAAAACAGAAAGATTTCAGTTTTATTTAATATAGATAATAACCTACTGCTTTTTACAAAAGATTATAATTTGAGGTTAATTGACCTATAATTAAAGATTATAAAAAAGTATAAGATACAGAAAGAAGAATTAGTTAAATAGTTTCTTAATATCTAAGTATTTAGAGATTGCAAGAAGCAAATAATTACGCTTATGTATAATACGTATATAAACAAAATTATATAAAAGTTTAAGCTAAAGAATAGTAGCTTTCCTAAGACTCTACTACTATTAAAAGAGCTAATTAAAAACACTAGCAAAGTAAATAAGCAAGACATTAAGGCCTAGTAAGAAAAGGTTAAGTTAGTGCTATATAGCTATTATGCTGCAACTAAATGTTGCTTACTTAGTTTTAAAGCTCCTATACTCCCTTATAAATTCTATTAATTAGTATATAAAAGCTGTTAAATAGGTGATAATATACTTCTATTAGACAAGATAAAATAGAATTTAATATAAGAACTATAACCGATTAAACTTAATAATTCCAGGTAATACTTCCTTAGCAGATGATTAGGAAACTTATTAATTATTTTATAAATATATAACTATTTTATATAGTAGTCTAATATTTTAGAAAGCAGCTTACTAGACTGCAGTAACTACATTAACTACTTAGGCTAAGCTACTCGCCCTTAAGCATACTACTAAAAAGGCTATAGCCCTTGAACACTTTTTTTGCAAGCTGTCTTTTAATTTAGAAAAAGCTTAGATAGTCTTGTATAATAATTAACAAATAGATAGACTTATAGTTAAAGAAGATAAGTAGATTAGTACTAATTTAAAATATATAAATATATAAAATATATAGCTGTAACAAGAATTTGCTAACAGATTCTTTTGAGTTTAGTATCTAGAGACAGCAAATATATAACAAAGAGACTTACTTAGTTACTTATCTAATAATAGTTTAAGAAGTTTAAGCAGTTACTTAACTTAAAGTAAGTTAAGCACTTAATTAAAAGTGATAATAATTTATAAGCAAAGAATTTATATTAACTAGCAACAATTATATACTAAGCTAATTTTTCTTTCAATTGCTTAGACAGAGCAGAATATTAAAAAGCTAGACTAATTAAAAACTAAAGACTAGAACTAAGAATAGGCTTACTAGTAAGTATTAGAATTATTACACTTACTAGAATTTATTAGTAGGTCTTGCTTAGCCTTTTAAGCTTTAGCAAGCTTAAGCGCATTGTTTGCTATTTTAGCTTAAATAGCTAGGGTCTAAAGGCAAGTAGTATAAAAGCGCAAATTTAATTTATTGCTCTTATACATTTAAGTTGTAGGACAACTAGTGTCTTAGACTAGTATAATTATATATTTAGTTTATATAATAATTAGAACGACAACTTAAAGAGCAACAATATAAACTAATTTGAGAAAATGCTTTATAAGCATACTATTCTTAAAAGGTTAATTAACAAGAAAGATGCTACTATTATTAATATAGCTAAAACTATTATTGCTATAGCTGTTGTATATTAGAGCTAGCTGTTAAATAGACTATACTATAGGTTAACTAGAACTAAATGTAAAATTAGAAGGCTAATATTCTAGATTAAAAGCGCTCACTAGAGTAGAAGCAGGCAGTAGAAGCTAAGCGGCGAAACAACAAGACAACGTCTCTTAAGCGCGGCAGTTCTTAATAGAAGGCTTCTACGCTAATGGCTTATTAGTAGATATTATACTACTATTAATCTCTTTGCAGTAAACAATAATATTGCTAAGTAGTTTGTGCTTATTAACCCAGTACTTATCATTATTCTATCCTTAATAACTAGTTAGTAGTCTAAGCAAGAAGCTCAAATAAATAAGAAACTTACTTCTTTATTTTAATACACAGCTAGAAAACAATCTATAAAATTATTATTAAAAGTATAACGTATATAAGATAAACAACTGCTGTAGTAAGTACTACTCTAACTATTAGTCTAAACGCAATTAAATTAGCGCTTAGCGTATAAACTATTAAGTATTTTTCTTATATAGTGCTTATAAGGTAGATTGTAAGAATATAATAGATTTGCAGCAATGTTTAAAAAGCCTATAGGCACCTTCTTCTAAGTAGAAAAAAACGCGTTGCGCCTTATAGACAGCTTTATAAGCGTATATAGGCTATTGCTATTATCTTGTTGCTGTTGTTTTAACGTTGCTTAAGTAGTAGTTTATTTTAACTTTTAAATAAGCTCTTAAACAGTCTTGCTCTTACGCTAGCTTAATTTCTTAATTAAGCTTTTATTCCAACTGAAATTTAAATAAAAGATTAATTAGGAACTTAATTTAGTAAGTAAGTTAATCGGTTTTTAAGCTAAGCTACCAAAAGTCTTGCAGTGCGTGTATAGATTAAAAAGTAAAAGTAATAAATTCTTATCACTTGAAAAACAAACCCTATACAAAAACTAATGGCTTCGGCCTTTTAAGACAACCTTTCAATGTGACTACACATTTTGTAAACACCTTTTTAGTAAAAAAAGATTTATTGCTAACAATAGGTATTTAGGCTTATGCCCCCTTGTTTAGTATTGCTAGCACGCAATTAGTGTATCGCATGTTTAGATAGAAATAAAGATGCGCAATATCCCTCTAACTAACTGTCTTAACTAATAACTATTTACTAATAACCGCAACTTTTGTTGTCTTTGTTACTATTCTAGTAGTGTTATAGTCGCGGCGTTTCTAGCATGCGCTTATACTTAGATATAAACATACAACAACAGCGTTACTATCTAAGTATAGCTCTCCTATTTCTAAAGGTAACTTACAAAATCCTCCTACTTGTTAGTTTGTCCTAGCTACTAAATAGCTCTTTTAACACGCTTTTACTTCTTGTAAAGCTACTATAAGGTCTTTCTACTAAAGTTATATTCACGTAAAAGAAAATTAGTAAAATAATATACTATTACTATACTTAAACTATTAACATGCGTAACGTATATAATAGACTTACTACTAAATAAGCCTTTTATAACTTCTATTATAACCTTAACATCTAAAATACTAAACGCATTAATAAAGTATTAATAAATAATAAAATTTAACTTTTACGTCTACCTAATTACTATAAGAGCTACCGCCAACAGCTCCTTTTTAACTAACTAGAGAGGCTACTTAACAAAGGTAAACGCGGGCTTTGTAATTTACTACTATAGCTTCTTATATAGTAACTTAGTAAGGTCTAACTTTACTTAATATAAAAGAAAAATAGTCTAAGCATTATATTATTTGTATGCGAGTTGTTCGTATGTAGTACTGTGTAGTGTAGGAAATCCTAAAGGTAAGAAGCAGCAGGCAGGGAGTATTACAGGCTCCTGCTGCAGTAACGTACGTGTCCTTACCCTCCTCTACCTCCTCTACCTCTATCATAATTTTATTGCTAGCTATAGGCTAGCAACCGCTGTTAAACACGTTTTAATTAGTGTCGTTTTTTAGTACTTTTAGCAAGTTTTTCAACCCTAATTTTACTTAGTAGTCTAAGCTTTTCTGCTCTAAGCGCTTAGCGCGTGGACCTTATCTACTTACTGTTTGAATTTTGTGAACTACATACAATCTTTTTTCGACTTTTGCAACTAATTAGTAGAGGGCAGCTGCTTTTCACTTTTTTAGAAAACCTATCTTGACTACAACAACAACCACCACCTTTGATACCTTAAAAATAAATACAAAAACTTATTATTAAATAAGCTTTAACGCGCGTAATACTTATACTTAGCACTATTATTACGTTACTAGCACAGGATTTCTAATTAATAATTACGCTTTTAATAATAACTCTATAAGCAACGCTTATGCTAGTAGCTTTTAGAGGCAAACTACAATAAAAAAATCAGTAGCTAATTAGTAAAAGAACCGTAAAGCAATAAGGCTTACTATATTTAGTAGTTATAAAGGTTTTTAAGATTTAAGAAGACTTAGTAATTAATATTATAGCAAGGCTAGAAGTTTTAGAAGGGCAGTAGACGTAACTAGTACTTGTAGTAATTGCGTACAGACTAATTAGGTAGTTTTTAAAGTCTATTTTGTTGAAGATTGAGGAGGAGGTGCGGAAGTAGAACGATAAGAATACGAGAATAAATAGAGACTAGGGGAAGAGAGTAATTGAGTCTTAGTATTGTATTGTACAACTGCTCAATTGAATATTGTAATTCTCTTGACTCTCTCTTGTTTTTATCTACAAGCCAAACTACAGTCTATATATACTGCTAAATAACATTCTAGAAAGATCTATACTTACGCAATAGCTTGCGTAGTAGATGGATCAATTGATAACAATGATAGGTGGTACTAGTAGCGTAATAGCTTCTAGTAATCAATTGATCGTAGGTTGATTGTAGATTCCAGGTGTGATTTTGAGCACCTGAATCCTGTGGAGAAACAGCTAAATAGCTTTATCTCCAACATATTTAATATTTTAATATTACAATTAAACTAAGCTACTTGCATAATTAAAACAAATATCATAATAATGCAATAGAGATTAAAGATCATGCAGTAGAACTAAGATTATAAAAAGACTTCTTAATTAACAATGTTAATTTAGTAAGGATTAAATCCTTGCTTACAGCTTAGATTAATAGTTTCTTACTAACCTAGGGGGTGTGTTAGAGTATTAACACGCGGATTACCCTGTTAGTTAGGTAATCTTAGTAAGCTGTTTACGTGACGGCTCCGCTAGCGTCTATATAAACGGGCTAGATCGTCTTATGTCTCTTAAGTAGTTATTGGACACTTAGTTGTGGCACTTAGTTGATTAATACACTTACTTTCCACTCAGGTGATCAAGCAATTGCTCCTTCTCAGCTCCCACAGTAAGTCCTAGTTGTCCTAGCTTATAAAAGATTATATTTAAGGCTATTAGCTGCATAAGGTTTGTTGCAGTTAGCACACTTAAATATAGTATAAATACAGGCTTTCTTTTTACTAGTGTAGGATTTACACTTGTGTTAGCTAGTATAGTAAGACTTACTGTAAATTTAGCAGGCTATTTTTAAGTATATGTTTTCTAGGTAGCTAAACTCTTAGCAAGTAGTGTATTACCTTAAGTTATTAACCCTCTAAAGTTTTTCTGCTCTAAGGCTTTCCCGTAAAATATGGAGTTTTCTTTTAATAGCCCGCTAGGCTTTGTCCTCTGTAGAAAACGCTACGCAGGCTAAGCTAATGTTTTTAATATTCTCTTTTATTTTTAGAATTAAGCTAAAAAGAATTGCCTATTACTTTAAGACCTTTGTTAAAAGTTTTATTGTTTTCTTGAATTACATTGAGGCTATAATTTGTAGGCAGCTTAAAGATAACAAGCTTGAATTAAGGCGTAATAAGTAAGGCAGCCTTAAAAGTTATAATATCCTGCTATATTGCCTAATTCTTAAGAGGTATTTTGCTTTGAAGGCTAGTATAACGTGTTTCATAAGCGAACCGGTAACCCAAGCGAGCCGGTAACGCGAAATCCCCGCAAAATTTCAATAAAACAGGTGACTATTAGTTAAAATATAACTATAGTTAAGACATTTTTAATGCGTTTAGTATTATAAATGTTAAAGTTACAACAAGGACTATAAAAGGCTAGTTTAGCTAGTACACTATATATACTGCGCATATTAATAGTCTAAGTATAGTAAAAGTATATTACTTTAGCAATTTCCTTCTGCGCAAATATAACCTTAGTAAAATGACTTAAAAATAGCTTTATAAAAAGTAAAAGCGTGTTAAAATGGCTATTAAGTAGTTAGAACAAACTAATAAGTAAGAGAGTTTTATAAGTTGCCTTTAAGGATAAGAGAGCTATGTATAAATAGTAATACTGTTATTATTTATTTACATCTAAGAACAAGCACTAAACGCCGCAACTGCAACACTACTAAAATAGTAATAGGACAACAGAAGTTGCGGTTAGCAGTAAATAGTTAGTAGTAAATAGTTATTAGTTAAAAGAGTTAGTTAAAAGGATATCCCGCATCTTTGTTTCTATCTAAACATGCAACACACTAATTGCGTGCCGGCAATACTAAATAAGGGGGCTAGAATTAACTGTTAGTTACACTAACCTAGTAAGATGTATTACCTTAAAGCGTACTTACATGAGCCCAGATACCTGTTGTTAGCAATAAATCTTTTTTTACTAAAAAGGTGTCTACAAAATGTGTGGTCACATCAAAAGGTTGTCTTAAAAGGCAAACATGTATACTAAATAACACTAGTTATTCTTTCTAGTGTGTTAGTTCTGAGGTAATCGCGAGTGTAACTATTAAGTAATTATAAAAAGCTTATCAACAAGTTTTTTCTTAATATTAAATTAGAATAGATTACTAATACTTAGTGCACTAAGTAAATAATTCTATAGTAGTTAAATAATACTTTAGTTATAGAAAACTATAGTTATACAACACTTTTAATCAAGATATACTTACTTATACTATTAGCTAACTATTATGTCAAATACTACATTATTTTGGTACTATAACAATACTTAATATAAAACTTATATTAATATTAAACTTAATTTAAGTCAATATTTTCTAGTTTTATAAGTTCTTTATTTGTCTATAAATAATTACTATACCTTTTTCTTAAAGTTTAAACACAACATTTGCTTATAAGCATAAATATAATAGATGTTTTTTTTTATATATTATAGTAACTTTTCTTTTAAAAGTTTTATATTATGATATTTTATAAGCTATTAACTTTATTATATAGACATTTACAAAGAGATTTTGTCAAGTATTTTTTTAAACTGTTTAAAAATCTCTGTAAGACAGCTTAATTTAGGCTTTAGAGCAAACAAGAATCTTTTTTTTATATTTTATTTTATAGAAAGCGTTGGTTACAATTTCTTTCAGCATTTTTAGCATAATACTATAATTAGAAATAGGCTAATTTTATTAATAAAAGAAATATGCTTAGTTATTAAGATAACAGTAACTATAGGCTATAAGAACTATACTAAAAAGAAATTAAGTTAAAATAATTAAGAAGACCTTATATACTTCAGAATAACTAAGCTAATACGTAATTACCGCTTACTTATGTAACGCTTATTTTTTTAATCTTTAATTAGACTCTATGTAAATAAGATATAAACCTTCAAAATCTGTTTACATTATGCTTACATAAGCTTATTCTATATATCTTCTAAGTAAAGATTTTTACACGTTTAAAAAAAAAGTCTTTTTAAAATCTACTTTTACTTTATTTTTCCTTATACTTTAGGGGAGATTGCAGGCGCAACCGTGCTGACTAAGCAGCTGACTAAGCCGCCTATTCTAAAGAAGAAGTTCTTGGCTCTCCAAATCACTAACTCTCGTAGGTATAGCCTTTCTGGCTGTAGAAATATCAAGCTTTAAAAACAATAACTTTCTTGACATCTTTTTTATTTTGTCACCCCTCTGTAAGTACTACATTAATAAGCACTAGTTGCTTAGCAACATTATTGCTTACCGCAAAGATATAATAGCAGCGTTATATTTACTAGAAAGCCTTCTGCGTAAAAGCTTTTTATTAACAACTGTTGCGCTTAAGCGATGTCTTCTTGCAGTTTTACTACTAAGCTCCTGCTACCTGCTCTTACTTTATTAAGCGCCTTTAACTTATGATATAATGCTAAGAACTATTTGCGCTAGACTCAGCCTGATTAGCAAGCTATAAGTTAAAATTAAAGTTACATTTCAAAATAAGAGCTTTATAATGCGTAGGCTTATACTGCTTATACTTTTAGTAAGGCAACGTGGCAGCTTGCTCAACAGCTAGCTTATAATTAATAATAGCTGCAGCAACAGCAGCTTTAGTAATAATAGTAGCTGTAGCAGTAGCCTGTTTTATAATTAGCTCCTTAGAAATAGCATGCTTTCGGAATATTGCCCTGTTCTAGTATACATAATTGCTCTTGCATACATTGTCCTAATTGCTATATAAATTATTAGGCATATAGTTGCAGGGTGTCTACTAGTGTAAGCAGGCAATTATTTATGGATCTATATAAAGATGCAATAGATTAGATTCGCGCCTTTATAGTATTCGCCTCTAGATCCTTGCTATAAAAGCTAGGACAGCTGAGAATAAGCTTAAGCTTGCTAAAGCTTAAAAAGCCAAGCAAGATCTACTAATAGAGTCTAGCAAGTATAATATGTCTAAGACTTATTAGTAAGTTTGTTTTTAGTTCTAGTTTCTCTACTTGTCTAGCTTACGTTCTCATGCTTACACTAAGCAATTAAGAGAATACTTAGCCTAGTATATAGATGTTGCTGCTTAATATAAATTCTTTGCTTATTAAATATAATTGCCCTTAATTAAGTGCTTAACTTGCTAGAAGTTGAGCAACTACTTAACCTTCTTAAAATGTTGTTTGGTAAGCAACTTAGTAAGTTTATTAGCTAGCATAACTGCTGTTTCTCGGTACTTAACTTAAAAAAAATCTTTTAGCATATTCCTGCCGCAGCTACATTTTCTATATATTCATATATCTTAATTAAGTGCTAATTTACTTATTTCTCTCAACTACAAGCCTAATTATTTGTTAGTTGTCGCACTAGACTGTTTAGACATTTTTTAGATTAAGAGATAACTTACCAAAAAAGCGCTTAAGGGCTATAGCCTTCTTAGTAGTGTTCTTAAGAGCGAGCAGCTTAGCCTTAGTAGTTAATATTGTAACTATAGTCTGCTCAGCTGCCTTTAAATATATTAGACTACTATATAGGATTACTATGTATTTATAAAATAATTAAAAAGTTGCCTAAATTCTTATAAAGAAAGCGTTGCTTGCAACTGTTAAGTCTAGACTTTGATAGTTTCTATATCAGATTACATCCTATTTTGTCTAATAGAGGTATTAAATCCCTTGTTTAACAGCTTTTATATATTAATTACTAGGGTTTATAAGGAAGTGTAAGAGCTTAAAAATTAAGTAAAAAACGTCTAGTCGTAGCAAAATAGCTATATATAGCGCTAATCTAACTCTTTCTTAGTAGGCCTTAATTTTTTGCTTAGTTACTTTGCTAGTGTACTTATCTAGCTTCTCTAACAGTAGTAGAGTCTTAAGAAAGCTACTTCTTTCTAGCTTAGACTTCTTATGATCTTGTTTACATATATTATATATAAGCCTAATTATTTACTTTCTACAGTCTCTAATTGCTTAAAAACAAATTAACTGTTTAACAAATTATTGTTTCTGTCTCTTGTACATGTCTATGATCTTTAACTAAAGATCGATTGCGTTCTGCTTATAATCTTTCGCGAAGAGCAGTAGAATATAATCTATATAAATCAGAACTAGAATTCTCCTACCTTAATTAAAAAATAAGTAGGGCTTCTCTAGTAAGGCAGTTAGCCTAATTACTTTTAGTAATTCTAAGAACTTTTTATACTGCAATAGTAGCGTGTCTTGTAATATATATAGTGCTTAGTTAGGCTGTACGCACCTTCTAGGATTTTTTAAAGCTATCTAGTATTTTACAAATGACTAGGTTTTCTACTATAATTAACTTATCAAGAAATGCTTCTAGAACATTATATTGTTGTATCTTGAAATTACATTTAGCTGTAACTGCTATCGCTGCTTAAAAGAACTTAGCTGCTAATATAGCAGCGTATATTTAATTAATTGAGTCTTGTTTTCAAAATTACTTTTTACAACTATCTACGCCTTATAATTAAGAAAGAAGCTGTTGTAATTAAACTTAGAAGTGTACATTTATTTTATAAAAAACTGATAATTATGTGCTTTTCTTTTATTGTCTTACTCTAAGTTTTATTTTTATCTAACTAATTAATTTCTTTCTTAGAGGCATTCTTGAACAAGGCCCTTATAGAATGCTAGTGTAATTCATTTTATAATTTTATTAGTTTAGGTCAATAGTTGCAATACAGTTAAGCATTTCTTATACTTAGCTTATAATTAGTAAGCAAAGCTGCTAGAAATACGTAATTATAAGTCTTATAGCTTAATTAGTCCTTTTAGATTGCTTGCACACCTAGCAAGTAGGTATTATAAAAGTTAATTTATTATAGATTTTCATAATCTGCAATTAATGCGTTAGTTTTACTAAAATTCTTACTTCTTAGTTAATTGTTAAGATCTCAGTCTGCGTCCTTATGCTTAAGCCCGCTACCTAGCTTACGCAGTAGAATTTAATAATTTATAAGCTAATCTAGCCTTTAACTAGTAATCTAAGCACTACATCTTATGTATTTTTTAAGGTGTCAAAGGTGGCGGTTGTTGATGTACTCAAAATGGGGTTCCCAAAAGTGAAAAGCAGCTACCCTCTACTAATCAATCGCAAAAGTCGAAAAAAAGATTGTGTGTAGTCAACGAGATTCGAACGGTAGGTGGATGAGTTCTAGGAGGAAAGCTCAGACCACCGAGCGATAATTAAGGTCAAAAAACTTGCTAAAGTACCAAAAAGCAACACTAGTTAAAACGTATTTAATAGCAACTGCTAGCCTATAGCTAACAACAAAATTACAGTAATGTTGCAATAGAATTACAACATAATACAATAGAAGAAAAAAAGAACACGTACGTACTGTAGCAGGAGCCTGCAAAAATTTATAAAGCTAAAGCTACTGCTTCTTACTTACTGCTTTTTTCCTTTTAAATAGCACTACAAATAAATAATTTGCATATAATACACTGCAATAGTGTGTAACCTCTACAACAAGCATCTCGTTAACTTCAACTCTTATTTAAAGATAGAAAGCTTTCTTATTGTACGCCTAGCCTCTAAACTAGTCTAGCTTAAGCTAACTATGTAGACACTTAAGTCTATTAAGCATCTACAAACTGAACCTCTTTAGAACTTTATAAGTATATCTCTTATAAACAACTCTAGAATCTGCAATATCTTAATATACAAAAAGAATATTAAACTTTAACTTAGCTAGTTATAGAAGGTATACAAGATTTATAAAGTATTTACTAATACTAGCAAAGTACTTAAAATACTCTACTTTAGTATCTTTTTTTTCTTATTAAATGTGTATAAGCTAAGTAAAAAAACTATTTACTAGTTAGGCTACTTTTTACATAACGTTAAAATAGCAATAAAAAAAAGGCAGAAAAAAAGAAGTAGGCGTTCTATTATAGCATGTATAGATTTGAAAGCAAAGTAATAATAGTGCTGCTTCTTTGATTAATCTAAAAGTACCTATAAGTAAAGCGTTAACAGAAGTAGGTAGTATAAGCAGCATAGGCAGAATGAAATTAAGATAGGGCGTGTTAAGTTAGAAGACGATTTGCGTCTTTATCTTGCTTTTCTTTGTTTCTATCTAAAGATGCTAGAGCAACACGCTAATTGCGTGCTAGCAATACTTAACAAGGGGGCATGAGCCTAGATACCTGTTGTTAGCAACAAATCTTTTTTACTAACAAGGTGTCTACAAAATGTGTAATTACATTAAAAAGTTGTCTCAAAAGGCCGAAGCCAGTACTACATCTTATAAGTAGAAGTTTAGCTTATTATCACTCATTTTTTCTGCTGTTTAAGGCTTAAAATCTTAACTTATAAGATATTTACGACCTGCGACTTACTTACTAAGGACAAGAGTTTTATCTTAATTAGCTAGCGTGTTAAAGTCTCTAGGCATAGACTGTTAGACTAGTGATAAGTTGTTCGACTTTTCTAAAAGAAGCTCTCTACTTTTAAGCATTAATAGATTAGCTTTTTTAGTAAACGCACTACTATTTAACTATCAAGAACCCTGCGATTAATTAAGTGGTTGCTCTCTAAGGTCTTTAATCTAAGAGTTAGTTCTAGAGTAGTGAGACTAGAATTTTGCTGCTAATCTAAGCAAGTTCTTAATAGTGCACTAGCTTTATGCTTTATTTGCTTAGCGTCTTCTAATCTACTACTATCTTTAGTAGGCAGGCCTTCCTTACTGCCTAAAATAGTAGATAAATTACTTCTAAGGATTTTACTAATTAGCTGCATATCCTAATCCGCCCTTTTTTTCTTAGACAGGAGAACTTCTAAGTTACTTTTAAAATTAACTAGCTCAGCTTTGTAAAAAAACCTAAAAACTCTAATTGCTTAATTTCTAATAGCTCTTTCTTACAATATTTATTATAGAACTGTTTTTTATTAAATGTTATGTTATAGGTACTATTTATCTAATGAAGGGTGAGTACTTATATATAGTATATATTAGAGGCTTCATAACTGCTTAATAACTTATATAACTACGAGAATTAATTTTAAATCCTTAATAATTGCGCTTAGCTACCTACTTATTGTTCAAAGGGTAGGCTTAGCAGCCGTAAGCATAGATCCAACTCTAGTCTAGGCGTTAATTAGCAGTCTAGCGTCTAATCTTAGGTAGTTAATAGTATTAGAAATATTTCCTAAACTATTCTTTAAGCACCTAGTTAAGAGATTAGTAGCTATAAATCTTATTTAGGCTTATTCTATGTAAATAAACCGCCGCATTTATAACTACTAGCTAAAGTTTAGCTATTAAATGAGCGCTTATGCGCATCTTAATAGCTTTTGTAATTAGTTCTTAGCTAGCTCGCTCCGCCAAGCTATGAGTCTTATAAGTATATAGCAGTAGCGCTTTAATTATAATCTTTTTTTCTATTACTTATTTCTTATATCTTAATTGCCCTCTCTAATGCAATGTAGCAGTGTTGTTATCTAAATTAATTAATATAATCTTCTGCTAATATATCCTCTTAATTCTTATAGCAAAGCCTTTAATTACAGGCATAATACTATTAAGTGTCTTTAACTAGATATTGTAATTATATAACTTGCAAAAGTAGTCTTTCTTAATATTTAGTGCTTATTTCTAAAGTAGTTGACAAGTTAGAATATTAAATAGATCCTATAAGACCTTAGAGAAAGGTTAAGGTAATCTTCCTTTTAGTCCTTATAAGATTACTTACAAGGCATAAGCTATTACGCAATAATTGTACTTTAAAAGCTTCTTGCTAGTAGTTTTAATATTCTGCGCTAAGCAGATTAAGGCTATAAAAGCTTATTATCCTAGGTGTTCTAAGTATTAATGCTAGATGTCCTTATTGCTAGTGCGCAACTAAGGTTTCCTTAATCATACTACAACGTTTATAAGTAGTGGTAAAGCAGTGTAGCAAAAGACTTACTTGTATTTAAGAAATAAGAGATTAAAGTAACACTTAAAGTTATTTAAAATAACGTTTTTCTTTACTAGTCTAAATTGTAAAGTATAATTATATCATAAATACTAAATACCTGCCTGCTTAAGTTTTGCTTCTAAGATAATATTAACGTAGAAACTTAGCACATTTTAACATTAGTAAGCAGAAAGTTAGATGTTTTAGGGCTAGCCTCGCTATATAAGACGTTGTTAAGCAGCGTATTTCCTTTTCTAGCAACTAGAATAGATTAAGTGCCTACCTTAACAATCTTGTCCTTAATACATCCGCTAAAGGTGCCTAGTACTAAGTAGTTTCTAGTATTAACTAAGTAGACTGCTACTCTACTATCTAGAATTGTACAAAAATACAAGGCATAAAAGGTAAAAGCTACACTAAACACGTTTAGGCAAAATTTCTTAATAAAGTCTCTTAAGTTAATTAGTGTTAACACTAATAAGGTAGGATAAGATCTACTAAACCTATTAGCAGCTAATCTACTAGCGCTAGTCTTCTAGCTGTCCTGCTTAATCCAAGTGCGTAGTGTTGCCTCTCTGTCGCTAATCTATTAATTAAAAATTTTCTTTTTTCTATTATCTGTTAGCTTGATTAGTATGTTGCTAGGAGAGCATAATCTAGTAACTATAGTCTTAAGTTAGTAGTAGTTACGCAGCATCTAGAAGTGCTTACTTATAGGCCCTTTAGGAGGCTTACAGAGGCAAGGGTGTAATTGCTTACTATCTTTATTTAACTTTAAGTTAATCAAAGATTGTTAAGCTGTCTCTAATCTAGATCTAATTTAGAACACTACGTGTCCTTTTCTCTTTATAGAAGTAATCAACTAAATATATAACAAGACACTTGATAGCTTTTTAAAATTATTAAAACTTAATTAAGCTTTACTAAGCGCTATTACTTATACTAGCTTATTGCTTTTCTTACCTAGATTGTCTAGTGCGATTGTAGTGCCTAAAGCGTCTAGCAAATTTGTGACTACTAATAGTTTAACAGCTTTAAGAAGCGAGTAGATTATGGCTTATTAATACAGGAGCTGCTTCTTAGTAAACTGTTACTTAGAGCTTAATTATCTCTAGCTAGCCATATATAGGTAGAATATATACTGCGCTCTAATTAAATACTAAGTATTCTAATTTGTAGGCGCGAGATTCTCTTTAAGAATCTTTATTAAAGCTTAAAAACTAGTAAAGTTCTAAGAAATTATACTTATTAAGGCGTTTAACAGCAGGTCTAAATATATAGTCTTGCTAAGTTAGTCCTAAACATTAGTAATTTTAGCAACTTTTCTTATTTACTAAGTAGACTATACCCTGTACATATTAACTAGCTTGTTATAATTATTCTTCTTATACTTAGTATTAAATCTTTAGGCCTTATATTTGCGTTTAGTAATCTTTTAGTGCTCTTGTATTTAAGCGCTAGCGCTAGGTAATAGAGTAACAAGCTATTGAATATCCTTAGGCTGTTCTATTAGCTCTTAGTAATCTATTAAGAGCACGTCTGGGAGCTAGCGCGCTAGAGAGAGTGAAAGAGTCGCCCTACCCCTCCTGCTAGGAGGAAAATTTCTCTAAAGCTTAGACCAAATGCCAAGGCGTTAAGAGCCAATAGAAGTTAAGAAGCTTATTAAAGCTCAAATCTACAAAGAAATAACAACAACAACAGAAAACAAGACCAAAAGAATTACCTTTAGGGACTTAAGAGGAATAAATAATAAATAAATAGAGATAGAGGACGATAATACAATAGTAGAAAACGGCTAAGCCACAACGCCTCGCCTAGAAAGGCAAACCTTAGAGGAGGAACTACAAAAGCCTACCTATAATAAAACTAGAAGTAATTTCTCTCCTTCTATTAGAGCTCTACCTAAATTCCTAATCAGGAATACAACACTAAAAGCCTTCTTAGTCAAAAAAGCACTTAAAATTTCTAGAAACCTAGTAATTTAAGCTGTTAATTTAGCTAAAAATAACTCTACCTAGCAAATAAGCCTACTAGACTTAGTAACAGCTTTTAAAGATTATATAGAAAATAGTAGAGTAAATAAAAAAATAGTATTGCTATTTAAGTAGACTAAATATTAAGCCTCTCTAATGCCTTAAGAGAGCTAAGACAGAAAATCAGACAAATTAAAACAAAGAAACTAACAATGAACACGCCTATACAGAACACGCCTATACAGAACACGCCTATACAGAACGCGCCTATCCAAGCCTCCTACGCTACTATAGCAGGCAACAACAAATATCAACTATAGACTCATATACAAAGGGCTTAAAAACTAAGAGCTACTAGTATAAAAGATCGCCAGCTAATCCTAGTTAGTGAAACCCTAGAGGACTTTAACGCTTACAAGTTTAGAAACGTCTTTAACAACGTATTTACAATAAAAAAAGAAGTACAATTACTTACAGTTGCTTTAATTACAAAAACTTTGAAAAAAAAACGAAATTATTATAACTAACGTGTTTCATAAGCGAACCGGTAACCCAAGCAAGCCGGTAACGCGAAATCCCCGCAAAATTTCAATAAAACAGGTGACTATTTCTCAACAACAACAAGGTAGAATTCCTGCAGCGATTGCATTAAATTTTTAGAGAATTCTACCTTGTTGTTGTTAAGAAATAGTCACCTGTTTTATTGAAATTTTGCGGGGATTTCGCGTTACCGGCTCGCTTGGGTTACCGGTTCCCTTATGAAACACGTTATACTAACTTAACTACTACAGGGACTATTACTACTAGCTTCTTTTTAACTAATAGAAGTAGCTGCTTAATAATAGTAAACGCTAGCTTTGTAATCTACTACTATAGCTTCCAAAAAAGAAGAAGAACAGTCTAAGCATTATATTATTTATATGCAAGTTGTTTATATGCAGTACTATATAGTATAGAAAATTCTAAAAGTAAGAAGCAGCAGGCAGAAAGCTTTTATAAAGAAGTATTGCAGGCTCCTGCTGTAGTAACGTATATGTCTTTACTCTCCTTCTTTATCTCTATTGCAATCTAATTGCTAGCTATAAGCTAGCAATTGCTGTTAAACACGTTTTAATTAGTGTTGTTTTTTAGTACCTTTAGCAAATTTTTTTAACCTTAACAAGCGCTTAGCGCGTAGACCTTATCCACCTACTGTTCAAATCTTATTAACTACACATAATCTTTTTTTTAACTTTTGCAACTAATTAGTAGAGGGTAGCTGCTTTTTACTTTTTTTAGAAACCCCATTTTGACCACAACAACAACCACCACCTTTAACACCTTAAAATTAAATATACATGTTCTATAGCAGTTCTTATATGTTCAAAAAAAAGTTATACTAAAATATACTTTTACTTTTTTCTATCTTATATTTTGGGGGAGATTGCAGACGCAACCGTGCTGACTAAGCAGCTTACTAAGCCGCCTATCCTAAAGAAGAAGTTCTTGGCTCTCCAAATCACTAACTCTTTTAGGTATAGCCTTTCTAGTCATAGAAATATAAAACTTTAAAAACAACAAAATTTTTAACATCTTTTTTTTTGTCACCGCTCTGTATTGTTGTTCAATCCTAATAACCAGTTAGTAGACTAAGCAAGAAGCTTAAAAGACTAGTAACTTACCTTCTTATCTCTATATATAAGTATAAAATAATTATTAAGATTAGTATTAACTATACAGTATATATAAGACGAATAACTGCTATAGTCAGTGCTATCTTAACTACTTATCTAAACGTAATAAGAATGGTGTTGAGCATATAAACAATTAAGTATCATTTTTATATAGCGCTTACAAGGCAGAATGCCAAGACGCGATATATTAGAAGTAATTTTTAAAGAGCTGTTTAGCGCTTTCTTCTAAGTAGATTTAGGCCCGTTTCGCCTAGTAAATAGCTTAATAGACGTACATAGCCTATTGCTATTATTATGTTGCTGCTTATCCGTTGTTGCTCAAGCAGTAAGCCACTGTAATTTTGTTTTAGCTTTTAAGGAGCCTTGCCCTTGCACTGCGTTCATTACTTAGTTAGGCTTTTATTAAGATTAAAACTTAAATAAAGGCTTAACAGCAGGCTTAACTTAAGAGGCAGGTTAATTAGTTTTTAAGTAGAGCTACTAGTAGTCTTGCAATGCGCATACAGATTAATAGGCAAAGGTAACTAACTTTCATTATGGTTGAAATTAGCTGCTTGCTAAATTGTATTTTTAAATAAACTTTAACGCGCGCGATGCTTATGCTTAGCACTGTTTTTACGCTCATGCTAACAGCTCTCTAATTAACGCTTACGCTTGTTGCTGTTAGAGGCAGACTACACTAGAAAGATTGGCAGCTAATTAGTAAGAAAATAAGAAGGTAATACTGCTTATCACGCTAGTAGTGGGAGTAGTGCAGTAGAGATTAAGAAAGCTTAGTGATTAATATTAAGTAAGGCTAAGGAAAAAGGTTTTAGAGAGACAGCAGATGCAATCAATACTGTTGTAGTTACTGCGTACTAACTAATCACGCGATATACAGGATCTATCTAATGTTTTAATATTGCTAAGGGCTGCTGGCTTACTAAAAACAATCAGTATTACTACAAAAACAGATGATCAAAAGGGGGAGCTAAAATTATAGAGAGCACCCTTAATTAATAGCCTTAATTTGTTACAGTTACCTAGCTGCTTATATCCTAAATTGATAGTATCTTACGAACCTAGGGGGTGTGTTGGAGTATTGACATGCGGATTACCCTGGTGATCAGGTGATCCTGGTAAGCTGAACACATAACGATCACGCTAGCGCCTATATATATCGGCCAGATTGCCTTAAGTCTTTTTGGTAGTTATTAGACACTTAGTTGTGGCACTTGGGTGTTTAATACACTCATTTACCACTCGATTGATCAAACAATTGCTCCTTCTCAGCTCCCACAGTAGTAGATTACAAAGCCGGCGTTTACTGTTATCAAGCGGCCACCTCTATTAGTAAAAAAAGAGCTAGTAACGATAGTCCCTGTAGTAGTTGAATTAGTGCAGAGGTTGGAATGTAACTGTGCGTAAGAAATCTTAAATGCGTCTAGTGTTACAGATGTTAAGGTTATAACAAGAACTGTAAAAGGCTAGTTTAGCTAGTACACTATATATACTGCGCATGGTAATAGTCTAGGTATAGTAAAAGTGTATTACTTTAGCAATCTCCTCCTGCGCAAATACAACCCTAGTAAAGAGAGAGCAAGAAGATTCTGTAAGTTGCTTCTAGAGATAGGAGAGCTGTGCATAGATAGTAATGCTGTTGTTGTTTATTTACATCTAAGAATAACTATATACTAGACGCCGCGACCGCAACACCGCTAGGATAGCGACAGGACAATAGAAGTTGCGGTCAGCGGTAAATAGTTATTAGTTAAGATAGTTAGTTAGAGAGATATTGCCCATCTTCGTTTCCGTCTAAACATACAACACACTAATTGCGTGTTAGCTAAACAAGGGGGCGTAAGCCTAGATAGTTGTTGCTAGCAATAAATCATTTTTTTACTAAAAAGGTATCTACAAAATATGTGGTTACATCAAAAGGTTGTCTCAGAAGGTCAAAGCCACTAGAAAGGCTATACATAAAGAGTTAGTGATTTGGAGAGCCAAGAACTTCCTCTTTAAGATAGACAGCTTAGTAAGCTGCTTAGTTGGCACGATTGCGCCAGCAATTTCGCCTAAACTAAGAGAAAAAACAAATCAAAATAGATTTTAACATAACACTGTTTTGAACGTGTCAGAATCTCTACCAAAGAACTTAGTTTGATAAGCTTACGTAAGCATTACGTAAGCGAATTTTCAAGGTCTATACCTTATTTACTTAGAGTTTAATTTAGGGGTAAGAAAGATAGAGGTTACTTAGGTAATCGCTAGTTAGGTAATGGCTCAGTAAGCTTTTAGTATATTAACTCTTTCTAGTTTTAATAACCTACTTTTTCTATTATATAGTTGTTATGGCTTATAATTTTGTTATTCTAAGAAAGAAGTTAATTCTTTATACCTATCAAAAAAAGCTTATTTCCTTTTAGAGTAATATTCTAGAAAAGCTTTTAATAAGTACTACTAATACTTTTTATTATACTAAATATAAGGAACGCTTTTCATTTACTTTACAGCTTGAATTAGCCTGTGTCACTAAGATTCTTATAAATTTCAAGAAAATACTTAGTAATATCTTTCCTTAAATGTCTAAAAACCTAAAATAAATGACGTATATCATAAGATAGTTTAAAATTTTTTGTTGAAAACATACTAAACCTGTTACAACAAGACAACTGCGCTATTATTACTTAGGATAAAAAGTTGTCTATAAAGTCTAAAAAACGCTTATAATTATTATTTATATACTAAGTAAAAACTTACTACACTATAAATATATACTTAAGCTAAGTATAATCTTATTATATGTTTACTATTAAGCAATGTTATAGTGCTTAAATCATATGTTATTTATCATAATAGAATACTAGAAGTAAGAAAAAGTGAACTTTACTAAAAGAATTCAATAGTAATACTTTGTTTAGGTTAAAGTATTATTAAGCCACTATAGAGCCTCAAGACATGTTCACTAAGTTAGTAAGCTGTTTTAATTAATTATTTAGAAAGCACTTTAAAAAAGGCTTTTTAGAATTACTTCAAAGTTTCTTTTGTAAGTACCTTAAAACATACACACTAAAGAGATAAACTAGTTTTATTCTGTGTATGTAATTCATAGCGACTCTTACGTGTTTAAAAAACTATTATCCTCAATTCTATTTTTACTTTTTTTCTCTCTTTGTTTGAACGAAATTGCAGGCGCGATTGTGCTGACTAAGCAGCTTATTAAGCTACCTATCTTAAAGAGGAAGTTCTTGGCTTTTCTCTTCACCAGATCTTCTAGGTATAGCCCTTCCAATTATAGAAATAGAAAGCCTTGAAAATAACAACCTTTTTAACATTTTTTCTATCACCTCTCTGTAGTAAGTTAGCTCATTATACCACCTATAGCCTAGGCTAAAGCATTTAGAAAAACGAGTATTAGTTTAGTAGACATAAGTTTATCAGTATAAGGTCTTTATGAAAAATAGCTTTAAGTAAAATCCCCCTCTGATCGCCAGAAAACACGGTGGGCAGGAAAATTCTACTATCGATATCTATAACCTCTCTACCTCACAGTGAACTGCCTTCTTGCTAAAGAAACATTCTTTTTTGACATACTCTTTCCAAACTTCTATCACACCAATAAAAAATGCGCCACTATGCTGTGATGCTAATTGTGTGTTACAAAGCTCTTTAAAATCGCTATGGCCTTGTACCCCTGCTGCAATATAAGCACGTAAAGAATAAGGTAGCTCGGCGGCTCTATGCTGTAGCTGAAGATGCAAGAGAACATCCAAAGGCTTTGGAGACGCGGAGATCCATTTGTCGTGCTGTCCGAGTTTATCCGCCGCCGCACGCTAGAGCAAACGCACGGATACTATCTACTGCGAGCTTATGTAAACGTATACTAGCACACTAGCTGGTGTACTGTAGCTTACTGAGGATGACGGTGGTACGATCGCTTTTGAATACTGGAACTACTCTAAAACCCAAGTAAACTAAAGCTATCAATCTTTTAACTAATAAATATCTTTGGAAAAATGTAATATTCAAGTTACTAAGAATTCTAAGCTCTATAAGTCTAAAATTTCCGTTGTCTGTATCTTTTCCATATAAATGTCGTAACAAAAAAAAGTTAACATTAGCTAATTAATTATATGTTCTTATTAATTTTATAGATTAAACCTTTTGTTCTTTTTTAATTCTACTACTGATGTTTCTTTGAGATATTAACTTGATAAAAAGTTTATTCAAAGAAGTTTATTAAGAGTTTTGTTGGAGACTAAGCTACTCAGCTGTTTCTCCACAAAATCCAGGTGCTCAAATCACATCTGGAATCTGCAATTAGGCTACAATTAATTAATTACTAGAAGCTATTACGCTACTAGTACTCCTTATCATTGTTATCAACCGATCTGCAACAACCACGCAATCTATTACATGAGATTACATAAGATTGCAAGATATTGCACAATTTACTACGCAATCTATTGCATAGGTATAGATCTTTCCAGAATGTTATTTAGCAGCATATATAGATTGTGGTTTGGCTTGTAGATAGAAACCAAGAGACTGAAAGCAAGAGAGAGGAAAACAAATTGCAATGAGTAACTGCAAAATATAAGTCAGCTCAGCACTCTCTTCTCCTAGTCTCTATTATTCTATTCTCTTATCCTTATAGTTCACCCTGCGCACCTCCTCAATCTCCAGTAGGGTAATAGCCCGGAGACTCAATTTACAACAAGTTACACTTGTTTTACAACTTTAAGAGATTTTTTCTTCATGTAACTTTTCATTAAGTCAATACATTTAAGAAACACTATTACCAAAGTAAGAGAGGAACAAAGGCTTACTCTATAAAACAAAAAAGCATATAAAAGTAAATATCTATGTTTAACACTTTTTAAGAAGAATATTTATTTCAGAAAAATAAAGAGAACTAAAATTTTAGACTTGTAGAGATTTAAATTCTATTAACTTTGATATTGCATTTACTTAAACATACTTATTAGTTAAAAAGTTAATACCATTCATATGCTAAAGTTTTGGAGTGGTTTTGGAGTTCAAAAGCGATCGTACCGCCGTCCTGATCGTACCACCGTCATCCTCAGAACGCTACGGTAGTCCGAATGCAACACCAAGCATGGCGCGCTTCTTGAAGCATCTATGACAAAGGGCTAAAAATAGCCCTGAAGCGTGACTGCTCTGCTGCTAGATATCACTGGTGCTGCACGGTACCACCACGATTGTAGAGATGGATAGAGCCAGCAAGGCCCTTGCAGAGGCACCTCCCAATAACGGTACCCAGGAGGACGGTCATACCGTGTCCGTGCGCGCAATGCGCAGCCCCAACAAATATAGATTTCAGAAAAATAAAGCTGTAGAGTCACTACTAATAGCTAATATCGCGAGATGTTGTAGAGTTGTAGTATATATAGTATAGCGATTAATTTGTACTACTTATATTTGCTTAGTAAGGTGACGTTGCGCCTAAGGCGGGTGGTGCGCGCTAGGGCAGCTAGTGCAGCTACCTTAGTTTTAATATAAGATAAATTAATAACACTATATTTTTAATATTTTTACTTTTTAGTCAAGACTTGTAGGGCCTTGCGCTTACCTTTTTAGAATAGTTATCTAGCTTTTTAAGCGTCGCAAGCTAATTTCTAATGCTTATTTTTAGCTGCTTTTTTAGCCTTCTCTTTATGCTTTACCTTCTTAAGCTTTTCTCTCTTAATACGCCTTTTTTGTTAGCTTATTAAGCCTTATATAATTAGACATGCTTTTTTAAGTAAGACTTTTTAGCTGTTTAAAGTTATAGTAGTTGTTGTTTATATTATTAAGCTATTTTATTGTTTTAAGCTTTACAAACCTTGTTAGACAACTAAAAATTAGTACTACTATAGTACTCCCTAGTATTGTAAAGTTAAAGAGTATAGCTCTTCTTTTAGGATCTTTTTTTTAACTAAAAGAGCCTCCTTTAATCCT
This sequence comes from Alternaria gansuensis, assembly GCA_009289805.1. Lineage (NCBI taxonomy): Eukaryota > Fungi > Ascomycota > Dothideomycetes > Pleosporales > Pleosporaceae > Alternaria > Alternaria gansuensis. The sequence continues at coordinate 84,043 of WBOK01000077.1, forward strand.
TAAATTTCTCTACAAAAGATAGTATTCTAAGCTAAAATATAGTAGAGGCTTTAATAAATCTTTTTTCCTTTCTTAGTGCCCTAATCTCGCACTAAATACCATAAAAGAGTCATTATTTAGAGCTTATTATCTCTACTATGTATAGAAGCTAAGAATTTATTTAAATTAAAGGCCTTCTTGCAGAATCTTTAATAAAAAACCTTAGGATTAGGTAAGAAGACTTTAGTTACTTAAAAAGGCTTTCCAATGGTCTCCTCCTTATAAGTAGTACCCTTGGCCCTCTAAAAGAGAATAAAGAAGTTTTTTTAACTATTAGTTAGAGCCCCTAGCATTTATGAAGATAGAATAAAAGCTTAGTTAAGTAGGTAGTTTAAAGAAGCTTAAATAATCTAATATTAAGCAGTTAAAGCGTATAAGTTATATAAAGAAGAATTAAAGCTAGTATGATTTTATAGTTATCATAGTAATTAATAGAATTTATAGTTATATGGAATATATAGCTATTGAGAGAAGTAATTAGTATTTTAAATAAGCTTTTTGTCTAATTTCTTTTCTAAAAACCTTTTTAAGAAAACCTAGATTTCTATCTTTACTAGTCTAGCTAGAAAGAGATATGATAATAAATACTAAGTGCTTTTAATTATTAATATCTTTAACCTAGCTTAATTTTAGAGCTCTAACAGCTATCTAAAAAATAAAAGCTAAAGATAGAGCTATACTGTCTAAACAAACGCAGGCTAGGAGAGTTACCTACTTTCTATTACTATTTTAAGTTATAGCCTCAACCCTAGTTTAGTTATATATATTTTATTTATTTAATACTCTCTTTAACCTTCCAATTACTCTAATTATAAAGCTTTTTTTATATATATTAATGATTTATGAAGACTCTATATTATATTGCTTTATATTCTTATATAGTAGCTTAAAGTCAAAGCTATATTTAGCTTTCACATTAGCTTTATAGCAATTATAATCTGTTTCTGCCTACAAGCGTAAAATAAGATAATTTAAACTCTTATTAATAAAGTAAGTAACCTAGCTTTTTAAAACCTTTCTACGAGGTAAAAAAAAAGTAAAGTTACATATTATTACTTATGTGAGTAGTATACTTTGCTTAGTAAGCGTAGTGATATATTAAAGTAGCTTAGTTTCTTAGTGTAAGTAGAAGAAAAGTAAGTAAGTTAGCGTAACTTTGTTTCTTCTTAGTGCCTTTAAATAAGCGTACTACAAATAACATTATACTTTTCTATAAACTATATATATAAGAAAAATGTATATAGTGCGCGCAATTTGATTTCTTTAATTAGTTCTTAAATTGGATTTATATGAGTAGAGTTATGACGTAATTTGTGTAGATAGGGCTGCGTATTGCGCGAACAGGCGCATTGCACGCACGGACACGGTAGCGGCCACTACTATTATATAGTGCCACCCCAACAAAACAGCACCTTAACTTCAACACTCAATAACTCCACTAATATAACTCTAATTAAGGCTGCAATTACAGCAATTGAATTGCGCAAACCTAGAGAACAATTGAGTTATTGCTAATTGCAAATAAGTATAGTGGTAGCCGCGTAGCGCTATTAAAAAAACACTAAGACCTCTTAACCTCGCGCGCTACCTACTACAAGAACTAGTAAGCTATTTATTTACAATAAGAGCAAGAGCTCTTATAGTATGTTAAACAGTTTACTACGCAAGGCCTTGAATCTATATAAGCTATAATACAATATTATACCCTATTAATTGCGCAGAAAGAGGTTAAAGTACACTAAGATGAATTGCTTTGTCTACTAGTACCGTGATAAGCTTACTTTAAGATAGATAACAGACATAGATAATAATTGCTATAAGCCTAATTCTAGAGAGAAGTATAGCCTATACTTTGATTTTTTATTAAAGAAAATTAAGTAGTACTACGTTAAAGTGCGTTACATATATAATATGAATAAGAGAGGCTTCCACTTAAGTATTTTAGAAAGATTAGTGAGGATCTTTAGTAGGCCCTTATACGAGCAAAAGAAAGAAGAAGTACTATTTAAGATAGCTTGCGAGAATAACTAATACTCCTAGCTTGTTTCTATGCTAATAGATCTTACCCAGCGCCGACTCTAATATCTTAATTAACCTTAGAATTAATCTCGAACACCTAGTTATAAGCCTTTAATCCTATAACTTATCAAATTTCAATTACCTTAATACTTTTTAGCTAAATAAACAATAATGTTAGTATTGTGTAGCTTAAATAAGTGTTTAATTACAATACTAAGGCCAAGGCTTAGTCCTCCTATTGATTATTTATCTTAGATAGCTATAGATTTTACCTTACTAGAAATTTTATTAAGTACTTCAATTAGAACAAGACTATTTTTATTGTTTATCCTTTTTACTCAGCTCACATGCTGTAGCTTTTTAATATTACCTTACTTAAGCCTTTCTTATTAGCTTACTAGGCTAAGAAATCTTGATTTCTAGAGAGAAACTAGAGCCTTACCTTAATAAGTAAAGGGATTTCTTTTACCTCTTTTATTAAGTCTAGCATGCCGCTTTTAAGAAAATATCAACTTTAAAAGCTAATTAAGCTATATGCTTTTTACTTTTTAATCTTGAAGGTACATAGAAAAGATTTACTATTAAGAGCCCTTTAAGTAATAGTAATAAGTTTTTAGGCTTAAGTGCCTTAACTAGAGAAAAGTTAAACGCTTACTATGCAAAGTAGTAAAAGATCAAAGAATTTAATAAGCGTCAAGGCATAGCTAAGTTTATTACTAAATCTGGACTTAAAAGACTCTAATCAAGACTAAAAACTTAAGGGCCAACGCAAGGCTCTAATCAATAAAAAAACATGTGGGAAAAAAGTTAAGCCTTTTCTACTTTAAGAGCTTAAAGAGTACTCAAGTAGAGCTATAGTCTAGTCTCTAAAGAAAGTAAAAAAGGCACGTAATTGCTAATAAATGTACAAGTATAAGAAGACGTAAGTATAATACTAAAAAGATAAAATGAAGAGGCATTGTAAGGAGACAAAGTAGGCAAAAGCAAAAAAAAGAATTAAGGCAATAGGCGCGGGGGATTTATTTTTCAAGGGGTATATATGTCTTAGGGTATTAAAGGTGGTGGTTGTTGTTATAGTCAAAATAGGTTTTCTAAAAAAGAGAAAAGCAGCTGCCCTCTACTAATTAGTTATAAAAGTCAAAAAAAGTTTATGTGTTGTAAACAGAATTTAAACAATGAATAGATAAGGTTCACGCGCTAAGCGCTTAGAGTAGAAAAGCTTAGACTACTAAGCAAAATTAAGGTTAAAAAATTGACTTAAAGTACAAAAAACCAACACTAATTAAAACGTGTTTAATAGCAATTGCTAGTCTATAGCTAGCAACAAGATTGTAATAGAAGTAAAGGAGGTAGTAAAGAGTAAGAACACGTACGTTACTATAGCAGAAGTCTATTATACTGTTAAAAAGCTTTCTATCTACTACTTTTTACTTTTAGAATTTTTTACACTACATAGTACTGCGTATAAATAACTTATATTGCTTAGACTATTTTCTTTTAAATAACAAGACTAATAGCTTATATTAAGTAAAGTTAAACCTTACTAAGTTACTTTATAAGAAGCTCTAGTAGTAAATTACAAAGCCTGCGTTTGTTTTTATTAAGCGATCACTCTAGTTAGTTAAAGAAAAGCGGTTAGCAGTAGCTCTTATGGTAATTAGATAGACCTAGAGGTTGATTTCTGTTCTTTATTAAAACTCTATTAATCTATTTAGTATTATGAATATGAAAGTTAAATAAAGGTCGTAAAGGCTTATTTAGCACTAAGTCTACGAAATACGTGGTGCATGTTAATAGTCTAAGTAACTATAGTAATAATGTATTATTTTACTAATCTCCTGTTGAGCAAATACAACTTTAGTGGAAAGACTTTATAGTAGCTTTATAAGAAGTAAGAGCGTGTTAAAACAGCTATTAAGTAGCTAAAATAAACTAACAAGTAGGAGGATTTTGTAAGTTGCCTCTAGAGATAGAAGAGCCGTGATTAGATAGTAACGCTGTTGTCGTATGTTTATATCTAAGTATAGGCGCAAATTGCAGTTAGCGGTAAATGGTCATTCATAAATAGTTATTGGTCAAGAGGGTTAGTTGGAGGGATATCGAGCATTTTCGTTTCCGTCCGAACATGCGACATACCAATTGCGTGCCGGCTAGACAAGAGGGCGTAAGCCCGGATACCTGTTGCTAGTAATAAATCTTTTTTTTACCAAAAAGATGTCTACAAAAAGTATTGTCATATCAAAAGGTTGTCTTAAAAGGCCGAAGCCAAGGCGAGGGCTATAGCTTAATTGTTAAGGGAGAAAGAGAAGGCTAAAAGGGCTGCTAAACAAGTCTCTAGGGCAGCTGCTCGCAGGGCTGCAAAATGACTCTAATAATCTATAAAAATTTCTGTGGGAGCTGAGAAAGAGCAATTGCTTGATCACCTGAGTGGAAAGTAAGTGTATTAATCAACTAAGTGCCACAACTAAGTGTTCAATAACTACTGAAGAGACATAAGACGATCTAGCCCGTTTATATAGACGCTAGCGGGGCCGTCACGTGAACAGCTTACCAGGATCACCTAATCAACAGGGTCATCCGCGTGTCAATACTGTAACACACCCCTTAGGTTAGTAAAAATTTATTAATCTAAGCTGTAAACAAGGAGTTAATCCTTACTAAATAAATATTGTTAATTAAGAAGTCTTTTTATAATCTTAGTTCTACTGCAAGATCTTTTATCTCTATTATATTATTATAATATTCGTTTTAATTAAGCAAGTAGCTTATTTTAATTGTAATACTAAAATATTAAATCGACTTTAAAAACTACTTAATTAGTCGGTACGCAATTACTACAAATACTAGTTACGTCTACTGTCTATCTAAAACTTCTAGCCTTACTATACTATTAATTACTAAGTTTTTATAATTTTTAAAGCATTTCTATTACTATTAATATAGTAAGCTTAATTACCTTACTATTCTTTTAGTAATTAGCTACTGATCTTTTTAGTGTAGTCTGCTCTTAACAGTAATAAGTATAAGTGTTGCTTAGAAAGCCTACGCTAGCAACGTAAGAATAGTACTAAGTATAAGTACAACACGCGTGAAAGCTTATTTAACAATAAAATTTAGGAAATAGCTAATCTTTAAAATAAATAAATGTTTACTACTTTTGCCATTTAATCTATACGCGTTATTTAAGACTTTTAGTAGCTTAGCTTAAAAACCAATTAACTTGCTTATTAAATTAAGTCTGCTGTTAATCCTTTAATAAATTTATAATAAAACTAAAAGCCTAACTAAGAAATCAAACTAGCGTAAGGGTAAAACATTTTAAAGCTTATTAAAAGTTAAAGCAAATTACTAATTAAGTAATATTTAGAGAACAGTAACGCAATAATAGTAATAGCCTTCATACGCCTATTAAGCTGTCCATAAAGCGCAATACGCCTTTCTCTACTTAAAACAAGGCGCTTATAAGCTTTTAAAAAATTACTACTAATTTATTATATTTTTGCGTTCCTCTATATAAACATTGTATAAAGAAGTTACTTAATAGTTTATATGCTAAGTGCTGCCTTAATTAAGTTTAGACTAGTAGTTAAAGTAGCACTTACTATAGTAGTTGCTGGTCTTACATATACTATACTATTAATAATAATCTTACTAATTGTTTTATAGCTATATATAAAAATAAAGAGGTAAGTCTTTAATTATCTAAGCTTCTTGCTTACGCTGCTAACTAGTTAATAAGGATAGAATAACAATAAGTACTAAGTTAAAAAGTATAAGCTACTTAGCAACATTATTACTCATTATAAAAACATTAATAGTAGCATTACGTTTACTAGAAAGCCTTCTATATAAAAGTCTCTAGTTAAAGATTGCTGCGCTTAAGAGATGTTGTCTTGCAGTTTTACTGCTTAGCTTCCACTACCTACTCCTGCTTTAGTAAGCGTTTTTAATTAAAAATATAAGCTTTATAATACTGTATAAAACTCTAGTTAACATGTAGTGCAGCTTATTTAACAGCTAGCTTATAATCTACAATAGCTGCAGCAACAGCAGCTTTAGCTACAGCAGTAATAGTATTATTTTCTACGTTAATTAACGCTTTAAAAGTAGTATACTTGTTAAATACATTCTCTAATTACTTTATATTATTGCGTTTCTAATTGTTATCTGAATCAGTACGTAAACTTATTATATAAGTATTCTAGTGTAAAACAACAACTATTTTACAACTTAATTTACAAAAGTAATAAATTAGATTTGCGCCTTTATATTACTCGCCTGCAGACCCTTACTATCTAAGCTAGAATAGCTAATAATACGCTTAAGCTTGCTAAGGCTTAAAACGCTAAGCTAGACTTACTAATAAAGTCTAGCAATTATAATAATTTAATAACTTATTAGTAAGCTTGTTTTTAGTTCTAGTCTTTAGTCTTTAGTAAGTTTAGCTTATTAATCTTCTGCTCTTTCTAAGCAATTAAGAGAAGACTTAGCCTATTATATAAATATTACTGCTTAATACAAATCCTTTGCTTATTAATTTTTTTACCTTTAATTAAGTACATAACTTACTAAAAGTTGAGTAACTACTTAAACTTCTTAAACTGTTATTATGTTAGCAACTTAGTTAGTCTATTAGCTCGTATAATTGCTGTTTTTAGGTACTTAACTTAAAATAATTCTGTAGCATATTTCTACTATAGCTACATGTTTTATATATTTATATATTTTAAACAAGTACTAATTTACTTATTTATTTTTAAGGTGTCAAAGGTGGTGGTTGTTGTTGTAGTCAAAATGGGGTTTCCAAAAAAAAGTGAAAAGCAGCTACCCTACTAATTTACTTATATTTCTTAACTATAAGCCTAATTATTTATTGATTGTCCTACTAAACTATTTAAACTTTTTTTAAATCAAGAGACAGCTTGCAAAAAAAGTATTTAAAGGCTATAGCCATTTTAGTAGTATGCTTAAAGGCGAGTAGCTTAGCCTTAGTAGTTAATGTAGTTACTGTAGTCTGCTAAGCTGCCTTCTAAAATATTTAACTACTATAGAGGATAGCTATGTATCTATAAGACAATTAATAAGTTTTTTTAATTATTTATAGAGAAAGTATTACCTGTAATTGTTAGGTTTAGGCTACTATAGTTTCTATATTAGATTACATCCTATTTTATTTAATAGAGCTATATAATTACTTATGCAATAGCTTTTATATACTAGTTACTTAGGTTTGTAAAAAAGTATAAGAGCTTTAAGATTAAGTAAGCAACATCTAGTTAAAGTATAATAGCTGTATATAGCACTAATCTAATCTTCTTTTAGTAGGCCTTAATCGCTTGCTTAGTTACTTTGCTAGTATTCTTGATTAGCTCCTCTAATAGCAGTAAAGTCTAGGCTGGTAGAAATGCTGACAGTTGGGTCTGACTAATCAGAACACCAAAACCTTCGCACCTGCGCATCGCTGCGAGTTTTGGAGAACGGAGGTGCGAAGGTTTTGGTGTTCTGATTAGTCAGACCCAACTATCAGCATTTTTACCAGCCTAGTAAAGTCTTTAGAAAGCTACTATTTTCTAGCTTAAACTTCTTTGTAATCTGGTTAAGATATGTATTATATATTAGTTTAATTATTAGCTTTTCATATCTTTTAATCACTTAGATACTAAGAAACTATTTAACTAATTTTTGTTTCTATCTCTTGTACATGTCTATGATCTTTTACAAAAAGCAGTAAGATATTATTTATATAAAATAAAACTAAGATCCTCCTTTCTTGATTAAAGAATAGGCAGGGCTTCTCTAGTAAAGCAATTAGTTTAATCTCCTTTAGTAATCTTAAGAACTCTTTATACTATAATAGTAGCGAGTCTTGAAATTTATAAAGTGCGTAGTTAAGCTATATATACTTTCTAGGCTTTTTGAAGCTATTTAGCATTTTATGGATTACTTAGTTGTCTGCTATAATCAACGTATTAAGGAATACTCTTACAACATTATATTGCTTAATCTCTAGATTATTTTTAGCGGCAATAGCTATTGCTGCTCTAAAGGACTTAGCTACTAATATAGCAGCATATGTTAAATTAATTAAGTTTTTCTTTCAAAAATTACTTCTTATGATAAGTTGTGCCTTGCATTTAAAAAAGAAGCTATTTTGATTAAACTTGTAAGTCTAAACCTACTTTATAAGTATTAGTTAACTATCTACTTCTTCTTTTATTATCTTAGTCTAAGTTTATTTTTACTTTACTAATTAATCTCTTTTCTACAGACATTTTTAAATAAGGCCTTTATAAGATGCTAAAGTAACTACTTTTATAATCTTAGCAGTTTAAGTAGATTTTTGTAAAATAGTTAAGTATTTCCTATATTTAGTTTATGCTTAGTAAGCAAAGCTGCTATAACTATATAATTAAGAGTCTTATAGCTTACTTAGTTTTTCTAAGTTACTTGCAAACTTAGCAGGTAGGTATTATAAAAATTAATTTATAATAGATTCTTATAATCTGCAATTAATGCGTTAATACTACTTATACTTCTACTTTTTAGTTAATTGTTAGAATCTTAAGTTGCGTCTTTATGCTTACGCCTGCTACCTAGCTTATATAGTAGAAAATAACAATTTATAAGCTAATCTAGGCTTTTACTAGTAATTTTAGTACTATAATTAGTAAGTAAAAGTTAAGCTTATAATTACTCACCTTGTCTGCTATCTAAGACTTAGAATTTCAGACTACAGAATAACTTGCTATTTATAAATTGCTTACTCTAAGCAAGATTTCTATTATAATTAGCTAGCGTGTTAGAGTCTTTAGGCATAGTCTATCAAATTAGTAATAAGTTATTAAGCTTATTATTATTAAAATGCCTTAAGCCTTTAAGTATTAATAAGTTAGCTTCTTTAAGCAAGCGTACTGCTATTTAATTATTAAATACTCTGCAATTAACTACATTGTCGCTCTTTAAAGTCTTTAGTTTAGGAGTAAGTTCTAGGGTAGTAAGACTAGTATCTTGCTACTAATTGAAGCAAATTTCTAATTGTGTACTAGCCTTGTACTTTATTTGCTTAGCGTCTTCTAATCTACTCTTAATTCTAGTAAGTAGGCTTTTCTTACTACTTGAAATAGTAGATAGATTACTTTTAAAGTTTTTAGTAGTTAGCTATAAATTCTAATCTGCTTTTCTTAACATAGGCAAGAGAACTTCTAAGTTGTTTTTAGAATTACTTAGCTTGCTTTTATAAAAAATCTCTACAATATTATTTGTCTAATCCTTTAGTAGCTCTTCCTTACAATATTTTTTATAAAACAAAGGTTTATTAAAAGTCATATTATAGATAGTTACTACCTAATTAAGTGTAGGTACCTTTATATACATAGTATATTTTATGAAGTATTGCAGGCTCCCGCTGCGGTAACGTACGTGTCCTTACTCTCCTCTACCTCCTCCACCTCCATCGCAATCTTGTTGCTAGCTATAAGCTAGTAATTGCTGTTAAACACGTTTTAATTAGTGTTGTTTTATAGTACTTTTAGCAAATTTTTAACTCTAATTTTACTTAGTGGTCTGAGCTTTTCTACTCCGACCGCTTAGCGCGTGGACCTCATCCACTCACTATTCGAATTTCGTTGACTACACACAATCTTTCTTTGACTTTTGCGACTAATTAGTAGAGAGCAGCTGCTTTTCACTTTTTTTGAAAACCTATTTTGACTACAACAACAACCACCACCTTTGACACCTTAAAAATAAATAAATACTATATATTTAAATAATATTCTAGTTGTCTTGTAAATGAAAAAAGAATACATTAAGTAAGTTGGGCTAGTTCTAGCTTAGCTAAAGGCTAAAAGATTTTATGTAGACCTTAAGAAGTGTAAATTTTACAAAACTAGCGTTTAGTTTTTAAGTAAAATTTTTACTAATAAGATTATTAAGATAGACTTAGCTAAAGTCTCTGTAATTTATAAATAAGAAACACTTTAATATATAAAAGACCTGCTTGCTTTCTTAAGTTATATAGGCTTTTATTAACAGTTTATTAAAAGCTACTAATTTATTACTTTTTCTTTTACACAACACATTAAGACCAAAGTTTCTCTTAATAAAAAGCTTAGTAGAAAAAGACGTACTATTTATAAAGTCTTATAGTAATATAATAAATACTAAAAAGCTTTTAACGCAATTAAAGCTGCTTTGTATAAAAGCTTTATACAGAGGGGTGACAAAAATTAAAACGAATGAGAAAAGTTATAGTTTTCAATTGCTGATAACTAATTAACATGATAAGCTAGTCTAAAAAGAGTAAGTGATTTGAAAAGCCAAAAGCTTTCTCTTGAAGTTAGGCTACTTAGTAAACATATTAGTCAGCACTAGTACGTACGCTAATTAACTTGAAAACAGAGAAAGAAAAACATAAAAGTAGAACTTATCGTTTCTGATCAGTGAGCGTATAAAAATTTCTAAATTTAGATTAAGTTTAGTAAGATGATGTGAGAATTATGTGAGCTACTTTTAAGCTATAGTTTCTTACTTTGTTAAAGTTTAATAAGCAATTTAAAAAAAAAAGGAGGTTGCTTAGGTAAGCAATTAGTCAAAAATAGATTACGAATCTATTTATATATAGTTTTCTCTTTCTATTTCTAATTTGTTTTTTAAAATTATTACTACAATGTCTCCTTAACTTTTAAAGTTAGAAGAAAACGTTTATATCTTAATTACACAAAACTAATCACTCTCCTCTATTAGTACTATACTCAAAAAGCCTTCTAGTAGTGTTTATAACACTATTCAACGTATTAGAAAGAAAAACAATAATCTTTTACCTACTTTTACGCCTACTATAGGCCGCTCTACAAAGATTACAAAAAGAGTAACACAAGCTATTAATAGAGACTTAACTAGAAGTCCTAAAAAAACAATTAAGCGTATATTAGACGAAAATAATGTAAGTCTTTCTACTAGAAGCCTACAATGCTTACTAAGAGAAGAGAATTACTCTGTTAATACTTCTAAGAAAAAACAGCTTTTAAACAAGAAAAAGGCTCAAAATCGTCAAATATACGCCAAGGAGAAGCTTACTAATATTTAAAAGATAAACTTTAATACAGTTATATTCTCTAATAAGTCAGCTATCAAGCGTGGGCATGGTGCTAGGACAGAATATTGCTGAAAACGTCGAAATAAGCGTCTTGGCAAGGAATGTGTCTCTACAACTAACAGAAGTAAGTTTAAAAAAAGTTTAAATTACTTAAATTTACTTTGCTTTTTAAAGTAGATTTCTAGTATTTCAAATTATTTCTAGAAAGCTTAGTAATCAATCTATAGGTCGAGATATTTCTATCCAAGTTTAGGGTGCAATCTAGATAGGAGGAAGATCAAAATTAGTAGTTATTAGGACACCTAAAACTACTACATCCTTTAGGAATACAAACTATATTAGTGAGATTCAAATACTAGTAGTAAAACCTACTATTAAAAAAGATAAGTTTACTATACTGTTTTTTCTTATTCTCACTGCTATAACTTTATAGTTTATTAATATATTTAATACCTTTTTTGATATTTTAGATAACTTTACTAACTATTATATAGGATGGAAGTTTTAGCAGGATAATGCTAAGATTCATAAAACTCTAGAGGTTTTATCTTAGTTTTTAAAAAATAAGGTAGCTCTTTTTACGCATTCTTCTTTTAGTCCGTATTAAAATCCTATTGAAAACGTTTGGGCCTTATTAAAAAACGCTTTAACTAAAAGGCCTACTTTCTTATTAGGCGTAAGTAATAACAAAAAAAGTATAGCAAAGTTTATAAAGGCTATATTTGAAGAGTGGGATCTAATACCTTAACTAGCAATAGATAACTGTATTTTATCTTTACCTAGGCGTTATCAAGACGTAAAAGAAGCTAAAGACTAGTAGACTAAGTACTAGTAATGAGTATTAGCTTTTATATTTAAAAAAAAACAAAAAAAACGCTTTCCTTTATGACCTTTAATGTAATAATTCCAAAAATAATTAAATTATACAAGTTCATAATTCAAACTATTGATTTAACATTAAAAACTTGTAACTATTTTGATACTGTCAATAAAATGATATTATTGATTATAATTGTGGTTTTTTGAGTACTCAGTCGCACTGCAAAGAAATGCCAGTAAGATGCTGACTAATATGCTTACTAAGTAGTCTTACCTTAAGAGGAAGTTCTCGGCTTTTCGAATCACTAAGTCTTTTTAGACTAAATTATCTTGTTAATTAGTTACTAGCAATTGAAAACTATAACTTTTTTCATTCGTTTTTCTTTTTGTCACCCCTCTGTACTAATGCACTTTAACTTTACTAAAGTAATTTATATTTTTATAGACGCCTTAGCCTAAGCTACTAGTAGTATTATCAAACAACTTAATGCGCAAAGCGTCTTTAAGCTAATGATATTCTTTTCTAAACAGTACTCTGCTGCAAAATGCAACTATAATCTTTACAATCTAGAACTTAAAAGAATTATCTAAGTATTTAAAAAACAAAAACATAAACATATAAAATTTAAAATTTTTTATCTATATTTTCTTAGACTACAAAAACCTAGAAATACTTGTGTTAAATAAAACGCTTACTGGACGTAAAGCTTAATAGTTACTTTTTCTATTTTAATTTTACTTTAAAATTGTTTATAGACCTACAACTAATAATAGTTAAGCTAATGCCTTTAGCTAAAGACTATAAAACGTTTTATTAGGCTAGTAAATAGGTCGTGGGTACCCACGCTTGGGTATAGGTTGGGTTGGGGTCGCACAGACCAGTGGTTGTAGTTGTAGTTAGGTCGCACAGACTAGTAGTTGTAGTTGAGGTTAGGTTACACAGACTAGTAGTTGTAGTTATAGTTAAATCGCACAGACTAGTGGTTGTAGTTATAGTTAGGTCGCACAGACTAGTAGTTGTAGTTAGGTTAGAGTTAGGTTACAGTATTTATTACTAGTTAGAGTTAGGTTACAGTATTTATTACTAGTTAGAGTTAGAAGATAGTAAAAACTTTATTACTACAGTTAATTATTACAGCTTATTATTACAGTAACGCTTAAGCCTTAAGGCGCTGCTGCTTTTGTGCTAGAGGTAGAGAGTCCTCTTTTGTAAGCTCGTCTTCTACTATCTCCTCCTCTAGACTACATGTATTATCTCTAGTCGCTAGGAGCTTAAATATATTGTTAATCTTGTTACATAGTGCTTTAAGGCTAGCATCTTTATCTTGTATACAAATTCCTTGCGCCTTTAAATTTAGGGAGATAGTATCCTTAAATACTATAATCTGCTATATAGTTTAAGGTAAAAGGTAATATCTCTAATTACTAATAACATTTTTTATAGTAATAAAAACGCGCTTAAAACTAACACTAGTAATTAAAATTGCTAATATATTTTTTACAACTTAAGATAGCTAAAAATAAGTATTTTTATTCTATTGCTACTACTTTAAAGCAATACATAATACTCTTAGTTTAATACGAGGAGTGCTAAAGTAAAAGTCTTCTTCTTATTAAATAAGGCTTTTTATTTCTTCTCTTTCTTGTGTAAAAAATATCTAACTTAAAGTAGAAAAGCTATAAAAGGCAATTAAAGAGTAAGCCTTTAAAACTATTTACAGCTAAGTATCTTTCTTAAGAAAAAAGGTAGAGACTAGTGTTTAATTTGCCCCTCTACTGTTGTTATATTGATTAAGATAGTTAAAAAACTGTTCGCATTATATATGCTTGTCTTAAAGTTTCTATATAGAATTTTAGTTAGCTAATTAGCACTCCTTTATTATAATAAACTGTAATAACTATACTTTATATATAGTAAGCTTTTAAGTTAGATTTAAATCAGCTGCGTAGTTAAATAAAAACTCTTGCTTAGCTAATATTTTTATATAGTACTTGCTTAGTTTTACTTTTCTCTTGTCTATAGCAGCTTATATTATTGCAGGCTACTCTATAGTGCGACTTTCTACGTTCTTATTAAAATTATTAGACATTAAGTTTATAGATCTAAAATAACATTTATATATAAGCTAAATATATTAAACTTAAGGCTTCTAGTTCTCACTTAAAAAGCTTATAGCGTCCTTAAACTGTTTAAGTATCTTTATAATTACTCTAATATTGTGCTACTTAATAAAAGAGAGTTAGAGATGCTTAAAGTTGTAATAGTTAATCTCTCTTATGTTATTATTAAAGTTAATAATAATACAAGTACTTGTTTTTATTACCATTTCTTGTACTAGCTAATTATTAATATTCTTTTAGAACTTAAGCGCGCGCTTATATATATTATATATTAAGTTTTATTAAGTCTTTACATTGTAAATAACAGAAAGTTGTTTTCTTAGTAGTAAATATTGTTAAGTAACAAGAAATTGCTTATACTATTATAGCAACGCGTTAATAGCAATGCCAACAGCTTAAATCAATATAGTAGTTAGAATAGAATAATAAAATATAATAAAAGTATAAATACTTTGCAAAGTGTGTTTCGAAAGAACATCTTATGTTTAATTTCCTTAATATGCTGCCTACGTAAGACCTCCCTAAGTCCAACCTCTATAGTAGCAGCTATTTTAAAGTTGTTAGATTATGTTTTAAACTACTAGGTTAATAATATAAGCTGGGCATAAAATAAAGTTTTCTAAGGCGCTTTAGCTAATATTCTTATCTGCTAGTATTAATTAAATTATTTAACTAAGTACTGTATTGCTGCTAGCATTGTTACAACTAATAGCTAGTAAGCAAAACCTAGTATTAGTGTTTAAAAGTATACGTAGTACCTCTACAGCTATTAAAATCTTAGTATGTCGTCCGCGTATTAGTATAAAATTTAGTAGTTTTTCTTAGAATTGCTAGTTTAGTATAATATAGTAACCCTTTACTGTAATAAAGCTAAAATAATTAGCTGCAGACTATATATTTAGTAGCATTTAAATCTTAGTTGTAAGGCCTAAGTTATTTAAAAAAGAGGCTTTTGCTTTATTAAACTAGTTCTAAAATATTAACTTAAATTTATAATAAGTTATTATTATAGTCTAAGGCCTTAGGAATAAAAAGCAGTGCGTAAATGATAGCTACTTAATAGTTTAGAATAGCTAATTGCTGTTAATAATTACTTAAACAAGCTCTTTCTTAAAGGCATCTTAAGTATATAATTAAGTATTAAATTAGGTATACTACTTTTTTAAAGTTAAGTATATAAAGAGTTTATTATACGTAAACTATTGTAAATAAAAGTTTAGGTACTCTAATAATTAATTGTATTTATATAGTTTATAAAGTATTTAGTCCTTATTCTTTTTAGCCTTAGGTGTTACAGAATTATGCCACAGTTAAGACAGATTATATAAAAGCAGCTAGTTGCAGTATAAGTAGCTTCTTTAAACTTTAGCTAAATGCTACTAGTATAAGTAGCACAGTTCTAGCAGGGAGATTTACTATTCAAATTTTAAGCCTAGCTAGTTATACTTTACGACTTATTCTAATTAGTTATAATTTTATTTCCTTCTTCTTCTTGTGTTGCTTCTTTAAAGTAAGTAAATTAATAGATTTAACTTTTTCAGCTTTTCTCTCTAAATAACCTAGTGTCTGCTTATTTAGAATTAGTAAAAGTTTTATAAAGCTTATAAATGTGTTTAGCTATAATATATATGTTAAGAGCCTTTAGTTTAAGAATATAATAAAAAGTTATAATAAATTGTTGCAATTACTAACGTACAGCACATAAATGTCTACTCTACGACTTTATTAGTATATAAGCTATAGTCTTTTAGTGTGCCGATGCACAGGGTGATACCCTACTGCACACTAAGTCAGCGCTCAACCATCTGAGTCTAAGGTATATAACCTATTCGGCATCTCAGGAAAAGGGGGACGGAGGGGGATTATTTCTTTACTCCACAGCTAAGCTCCTGTACTGTACTATAGAATAGGCTTCTTCTTCTACCGATAGTCTTTATACTCAACCTACAATAAGATTATTATCTTACTAACTCTGTTCTTGCATAATCTAGTCTCTAGTAATCTCTAGCCCTTGTAGCAGTATGTCTTTATACACTCTAACACCTGTACAAATAGCCAAGCTTATAAGGACATACTCTACTATTTAGTGCACAAAGAAACTAGTGCACAATTATTATAAGAATAATATAATAATCTTACAAGTTAATAGATTTTAAAGGAACTCTAAAGAAGCTAGAACCTTTAGAGTTACTACTAGTTATACTTTTAGGAGGTTAGCACTATCCTCTACTATAAACTACGTTAAGGACTTTGTTACCTAAGTTAGCACTAACAACAGAGAATAGCAACAAACTCTACTAATACAATAATAAAATACGTTATTTAATACAAAGTTAAAGTCTATCTAGTAAAATAAAGGTAGTAACTTATTTAGTAAAATAAAGGCAGGCTTACATGTGTTTTAACGCTAATCTAAAGTCTATCTAGTAAAATAGAGGCAACAACCTATTTAGCAAAATAAAGGCAGGCTTACATGCGTTAACAATAAAAAGCAAAGGTTTTATTTAACAAAAATTAAGATAAGACTAGAAGCTTACAACAAAATATATTTAAAATGCTAATTTAAAGTATTTATCTAGCGAAATAAAGACGTTACTAATAATTAAGATAGCACAAGTATAAATTAGAGCCTACTTAGCAAAAATTAGGAAAGAAAAAAAAAGAGAAGATTTATACAACTACTCCTCATTAAGCACTTACTATAAAGATTTTAAAAATAAATAGCTTATTTCTTTTAAGAACAAAACCTTATTTGCTATATTAACAACTAACTACTGTTATCTATTTAAAATAAGAACTTCTAAAAGTTCTATAATACTATAGATTTTAAAGAAGGATTAGAAGTTAAGTTAAGAATAGGAAGGCGAAACGCTTTTTTCTATTAGGCTTACAGCTGCTAGTCCTAAGTTACTATTAACACTATTAAGCTTAGTTATTGATACTATAGTTATATCTACGCACAACTTAGTGTAGTCTATAGTTTAACTAAAACATAGTACTTTAGTCTTTACTAGAAAAAATAGTACTAAATTCCTAGAAGACTTTAATAGACAAGCTAATAATAAAGGCATTTGTAATGCTATATAAGTTTCTATTCTACTAGGCTATTTCTTTAATAATGATTAATTACTCTCTTGCATCTTAAAACGTTTACCTAGATATATAGAGAGAGATTAGGCTAAGTTACAAACAAACATAAAGGAGTAGTAAAAAGATAAAAAAACTGCTATTAAAATAAGTAAATACTTTTACTTTTAAGCTTACTTTTATAAATATGTATAAAACTAGCTAGAGCTAGTAGAGTACTATACCTGTTCTACTTCTATTGCTAATGTATGCATTAAGAACAAGCAAATCCCTTAAGAAAAGAAACGTATTCTCTTCTTTTAAAGTTTACTACAATTAAATAAAGAGGCAGTTATATACTATATACTTGCTGCCCTTAATAGTAATAATTAGAATACGTATAAACAAGATTTAATCTATTTCTTTCTTAAATTCTACTACAAAAAGATAACTAGCCTAGATAAAATTTATTAGTTAGAACAAAAAGGCGCAGATATAGAAATGCGCTAGATTATATTGTTTAACTAGCATGCGACATTTACTTAAAAGAAAGTAAGGGAGGTAGTAGTTAAGATTAGTAAAGCATACAAGAAATTAAGCACGCTAGTAGAAGTTAACTAAGAGATAGAGGACCTTATTAAGTCTATAGGTAATCTAAAGCTTAAGTTGTCTACTATTAACATACTAATAGCGCACTTTATAACTAAGAAACTCTTAAAGAAACCTGCTAACTACATGTACTTTATTATATAAGCAACAAATGCAGAACTTCTAAGTAAGAGAAATAATAGTTTTTTTGTTACTAATACAAAATAGGGGCTACTAAGCAAGATAAGTACTACCTACTTAAATAATATAAAGATAAACACTTACTGCTGTATATATAATATTGTAGGATACATGCTTAAGAATTACAAACTATACTATGCTTTAAAATAGATAGAATAAGTTAGTTTCAACTAAGATACTGCGGCTAAGAAAAGAACTTACTACTTTAGTCTACTACATAAACGTTTAGAGAAAATCTTAGGATAGCTACTATTAACTTAAGTCTTGCTATAGGTAAAGGCAAAGATTTAAGAATTTTATAATGTTACTAATAATGTACTTAATTAACTGGCCTTTAATGTAATACTAGAGAAGTTTGCAAGTAGAGACTCTTAACTAGTATTAAGGTATAGAGGTAAAGCCTCTAGTTTTATAAACGTAGCAACTAGTTTAATAAGCTAAGGTTACTGCAATAATGTTCTCTAGTAGTTCTAATAGTTTTAGGAACAACTATACAATCTTATTACAGATAATTATGTTAATAAGCTTAATAATATTAATGCTGCTAATATTATACTAGAAGGTAGACAAAACGCTTTGTATAATATTTCTAAGTTAAATACTACTACGCGCTTAAAGAGAAAGAGCCTTTCTCTCTACTAGGATATTAATTGTGTTTAGAATAGAGAGATAAAGAAATAAGGAAAGCTAAGCAAGGATATAAGTACTGAAAAAGGCAATTAAATAATTTAAGGTAATACTTTAATTTCTAACTTGTAGCTTATAGATATGCGGTTTCTATAAGAAGAAATATAGAGTAAAATACCTTTTGTAAGTTAGCTTTATAATATACTATTTTTAATTATTAGGCCGCCTTAGTTATTTTAACAAGATAACAACCTATTAGCTAATTTAAAGCACTTATAGCAAGGATAAAAGAACAAAGCTGTAAAATTTATAGATGCGCTTTTTAATTTTAAGTTAAAAAAATAAATATAAAGTTAGCTAAAATATATTACAACTGCTCTACTTAGATAGGAAGTACAAGAGGTTACTATATCTAACTTTATAAGGCAAGATAATACTTAGAAACAACTACGCAATCTTCTAAATAAAAATATTAGTATTATAGATAGCTTAGGAACGCTTAACTTTATAACTAGTAAAAAAATTATAGAATTTAGGAGTAATTTAGCGCACCTAGAATTTGTTATAACTGCTAATTAGCTAGACTAGCGCATAGGCTAAGAACGCTTTACTAGTAAAATTTTACTAATTGCACTAGCTATTGCAAGCATAAATTGCAATATAATAAGTGTATATTAACTAAATACGTAAACTTAATATAAATTATATAGAAAAGGTAATTCTCAAATTAATAAGTTAGATAATATCTCTACTAAGGAAGTCTAAGAAGTTTAATAAAGAAATAGGCAAGTCTTCACTTGAATAGACTTACTAAAATACTAAGTTATTGTTAATAGAAACTTTTTAAAGTGCTTAATTAACACTAGAGCATAAATTAATATCTTAAGACTTAATGCTACATAGGTATTAAAAATACTATTTAAAATAATAGAATACTAACTAGAACAGCTATCTTCTAGTGTTACTTTAGCTAATAGAACTTATAATCTATTTGTTAGAACAGTATTTAATATTCTTATATAAATAGAGACAGTTTCTATTAAAACTACATTTAGGATTATTGCTAATGTTACTAAATTTATAATTTTAAAAGGACTTTAGTGCGCATGTGTAAGGATAGCAATACAGTATAATGCATTTAGATAAATTATATACTAAGTCCTCTCTAAAGATAGCACTAAAAACGTAGTCTTTATTGTATCTAATCTTTTACTAAGTTACCTTACACAGACAATTAGAAATAAAGCTTTTAACAACAATTTAGACAAGAAAACAGTAGGTAATGTATAAGTACACGTAATTACTAATGTAATAAATAATAGGTCACAAGCAGCTGTAGTAAAGTATATATAGAAAGCAGCATAGTTAGATCAAACAGCTAAATTTAGTAATTTTAACATGCTGTACACAAATAACAATAAACATAATTAAATAGTTTAAATAAACTAAGTATTCGCACATGTAGTTAGGCAATTAGAAAACTCTATAGTAAACTATAGTTTTAGCAAATTTTTAATTATGTACAAGCTAAACTAGCAACAATTACAAAAGGGATTATTTAATAGCTTCTAACAACGCTATAACTTTTATACTATACATAAAACTAAAGATAACAAAGTTTAACCTATTAAAATTTCTTAGTAGGAGATATTAATAGAGTTTAGATAAGAAGACTAGAAAAAAAAAGCTAAGGAACAACAACTTCTTTAAAGAAGTATTTATAATCTTAATACTAGACTATATAATTATTTCTTTAAACTAAGATATACTACTTTTCTATAAAAAATAAGACTTACTAAAAAACAAATTAATAAACTATATGTAGGAGACTACTTTTAGCCTAAAAAAAGGAGATGCTTATATATATGCTTTTTAACAGGGAAGAAGCTCTCTTATAGCAATTTAAGAAGTTAAGAAGAATTTATTTTAATATATGCCTACTATATAAGATATGGACAATACTACACAAAGCTTAGTAAGTGCAAGGCTTTACTATTCTAAAAGTATTAAAGTTGCAAGTAGTAGATATAGTTAATGTCTGCCTAAATTAAAGAATATAAGAACGATGTAATAGTTAGTATTGTAACCTATAGCACCTAGTACTAAAGAAAAATAAGGGCGTTTAATAGATGAGCAATACGCAAAAAATAAATATAGTTACTATACAAAATATAAACTTACTACTAATAGCAGATAAATTCTTTAAGAGATTTGTAAAATATAAGATTATTTCACTTATAGACTTATTTATAGAATATAACTAGATTACACTATATCTAGAAAGTAGAGATATAATAGTATTCTAAACACTAGTTAGACTTATACAGTTATGTATAATAGTTATAAGTGCTACTAACTCTGTAGCGGCATTTTAATAAGTTATAATAAAGATCTTAAAAGACTACTAGCTAGATACTATGCTTTATATTAATAATATTATATGTAGAGGGCTAAAGACTAATTATAGTAGAAAAGAATTGATACTAAAGGTACAACGTTATATTCTTAAGCATATTATGTAACTAGAAAAAGTGCTAGCTAATATTAAATAAGCTAAAGGTACTATTTTAGGAGAAAAGTGCTACTTTCTTATAGAAAGACTTAAAGTAGTAGGCTATAAAGTTAGTTTTTAAAGTTGTTATCTTAACTAAAAGAAAGTTAAGAAGATTATAAACTATCTACTATGCAAAAATAAGAGAGAAGTGCGATTATTTATAAATATATGCGTTTACTATTATATATAGGTAAAAGACTTTACTAAGATTGCTAAACCTCTGTTTACACTTCTACAAGACAATACTTCTTTTAAATAAGAAGATCTATAAGATACAGTAATATACACGCTAATATAGGCAATATATAATATACTTACACTCGCAAACCTAGACTACACTAATACTAAGAACTATAAAATATTTCTTATAACTAATACTAGTTAAGATAGTGCAGGGGCTTGCATAGAGCAACTTAAGAAAAATAATAAATAATACTTAGTTTAGTTTAAAAGTACACTATAGTTAGTATAAGAAAGGTAATAGCACTTTACTAAGTTAGAATGTAAAGCTGTACTATAGGCCTTTAAGAAGTTTTATACTTATCTCTATAGTATTTACTTTACTATAGAGACTAATACTGTAACTTTTATTACTTAACTAAATTGTTTGTTAACTAATAATTTAGGATTAGTTATAAATAAGTAGATATTAATAATTCTTTTATAGGATTTTAATATTAAGTATATACTAGATAATAAGAATGTTGTTGTAGATGCATTGTCTAGGTATCTAAAAGCTAATAATTAGAAGCTTTCTTTTAAACTTTAAAAAGACCTAGAAGAGTTTAATAACTATATAATTAAAAAAATAAATTCGCTAGTACTATTAGGACAAGCTAAGATACTTTGCTAAGAGTTTTTTTAAGAATTAGAGTAATATACTTAGTTTCTAGTTAACTTTAAAACTTCTAAGGGAATAGAACTAGAAAATCTCTAAATATAGAAGAAATAAGCATTAAACTTCTTTATACAAGATAGCATACTTTTCTAGAAGATATTAAGGAACACTATAATCTAACAAGTAGTAAATAATACAAATTTAAGAACAGCCGCAGTATAAAACGTGTACACCTAGATAAGACATTAAGGAGTTAATGCAGTATATTCTATACTCGCATAGCAATACTAGTAGAATGGAATATATAAGCAAGTATAAAAGAAATTAGTAACTTATCTAGACTGTTAACTGCGATTTTCTAAAAGAAAAGTTAATATACTTACTAATACTTATAGTTTTGCTATTTAAGAACTATTACTATTAATATAGTGTATATGCCTTAATACTTTAGAAAGAAGTTTCTTGTAATTGCAAGAGACTATTTTAGCAGTTAGCCTAAAGCAAAAGCACTATTAAATAACTAGTCTAAGATAATTACAAAGTTTATATATAAGAATATTATATATAGATATAGCACTATATACAAACTTATAGTTAATAAAAGACTTAACTTTACTAAAGTAGTTATAAATCTATTAAAGACATACAAAATTAACTAAGTCTAATTATCTAGACTCAATTCTTAAGCTATAAAAAAAATGAAAAAAAACCATAAACTAATTATAAATGCTCTTACAAAGTTACTAGAACTTTAAGTTAAGAACCTGCTAATAGTTTTTCTTATAGACAAGATCTTTATATAGAAGTAAATAGGCTATTTGCTATACTAACTAGTTATAAAACAAAACCTAGTGCTTTCTATTAAGCCTACGCTGCTTATATAGTAAACGCTTTTGTTTAAAGAAGTAAAAGACTGTGTACAGTTACTTGCTATACAAGTAATATAGCTAAATTTTAGAAATTAGTTTACTAAAAATGCTGTTACTTATACTACTTGCACAAGAGCTGCTAGAAAGGAATACTAAGATAACACTAAAAAAATACAACATAAGAATATAAAGCTAGAGAATCTAGTTCTTTTTTAGACCTTAGTTTAAGAAATTAATATATCTTAAGACTATAAGCTCAATACAAGATAGTTAAGGCTATATTGTATTTATAATGCTAAACTTAACAAAAGGACTTATTACTTAAAAGACCTTAATAATAAACGCTTTCTACACATAACACTTAGTTAGTAATTAAAGCTTTCTTAACAATAATATATGCAGGATATTATAAAGAAAGATTAAAGAAATATAAAGCTATAAGATTCTAAGTATTAGAAACAAACTAGCTTAACAGTAAATATTCCCGTCTCCTTAGACTTACTTAAGCTACTTACTAGGTTATAACTACCTCTACTTCTTATAACAAGAGATAATTTTTATTCTTAAGTTGTTATTACTAAATATTTTATAAAAGAAGAGTGTTGTGCGTATATATAAGACTTTAGAAGCTTAGACTCTAACTCTAACACTACTACAATAAGCAACTAGTAGGTTACTAGACGGCCTACGTTCTAAGGAAGGGGAGAGGATACTACGCTATTAGTGTCTACTTTCGCCTTTAGCTACTTATTTATAGATTTCTTAAATTATGCGCAAATGTTAGTTGCTCGCCTTACAGATTCTAGGTGTGCTAGAAGCACCTAGATTCTGTAGTTCTATTACACCTCTATACGCAACACCGCGTTTATGTTATAATATACACTCTCTAGCAAGCTTTCTTAGCAATTAAAAGCAATTTTAATAGTTTTATGCACTTTAAGTAAATTGCTTAAAAGACAAAAAGCTCTTTAGGCAGACTATTACTTTTTTTTTTTTAACTTTAACTAATTTTAAGCCTTGTATATTACAATTAAACAAGCTAGCTTACTTAGTTAACTACAACTAACAACTTTTAAAGTAATAACCTTTTATAGTTTTATAGTAGCAAGATATATATAAAAGGTAGCAAGCGCTAGCTTAATGCGCTAAGAACTAGTAGCAGAAACTACAACTACTACAGCACTATAAGAGCTACATAATTCAGTAGAAGCTAAAATATAAGCGCCCTTAGCTAGCAGGCGCGGTAGTAATTATAATAAGTAAGAATAAGCGCCTTTTTTAAAAAAAAGTCTCTTTAAGCTAAAAAACTAGGAACAAGCTAAAAAGCAATATTAACTTAATAACTATTTTAGCTACTTTATAATTATATACTTAAAAGCACATTACTATAACTAAATTCTTACTTATCTTTTATAGATTAGCCTGTAACTACTAGTTTTCTTAATATTAAAACAGCAAGCTATTTTTCTATTATAGGCACGACGCTACCTAGGCTGTAAGTACAAAAAGCCTATCGTATTAACTCTCTACAATATAGATAACGTTATACTATAATATACTAAGCTTAGCAATTTTAGGTTATTAG
The DNA here is from genome assembly GCA_009289805.1 of Alternaria gansuensis. Taxonomy (NCBI): domain Eukaryota; kingdom Fungi; phylum Ascomycota; class Dothideomycetes; order Pleosporales; family Pleosporaceae; genus Alternaria; species Alternaria gansuensis. The sequence goes on from WBOK01000077.1 coordinate 108,466, forward strand.
TAGCACTATTTATTTTTTAAGGTGTCAAAGGTGGTGGTTGTTGTTGTAGTCAAAATGGGGTTTCTAAAAAAAGTGAAAAGCAGCTACCCTCTATGAACAGTGGGTGGATAAGGTCTACGCGCTAAGCGCTCAGAGCAGAAAAGCTCAGACCACTAAGCGAAAATTAGGGTCGAAAATTTTTTCTAAAGGTACCAAAAAACGACACTAATTAAAACGTGTTTAACGGCAATTGCTAGCCTATGGCTGGCAACAAGATTGCGATGGAGATGGAGGAGGAGGGTAAGGACACATACGTTACCGCAGCAGGAGCCTATTAGTAGCACTATAAAAACTTAAACAAGGCCTACTAAACTAGTAGAATAAAAACAAGCGAGAGGTACTAACAATAATTTATTGTTAGCACAATACTATAGATAGCATAACGCGTTCTACAACTTATAGCGCTATTACTAGCTACAACTTTAAGCCTAGTGTTACGCGAAACTAGCTTAAGAAACATATTATCTTATACAGTAACTAGTAGAGGTCTACTATTGCAAGTTCTTTTACTAGGAGGAGTAACGCTAGTTAGCTTAGCTAAATTGCTATAAGTATATAGTAACAACTTTTAAGCCTAAAGGCTACATTAACTTAACGCTAGCAAATTCTCTAAAAATAAAAGGCTTTAAAGCTTTAGCTTCTACTGTTAGTAGTAGAGGACATAGAGGGTATACAGAACGTATTACTTACAGCTTAATACTAAGAAGGTGCTATTATTTTATATTTTTTAACATTAAACCTTTAGCACCTTGTAAACAGCAATAGTATTAGCGCTAACCTCTTAGCTTTTAAAGAGTTTTAATAAGGTTGTATAACAAGATATGTTTTAATAGCGTAGTACTAAGGCGTAGTATAGTGTATAGTGTAGCCGCTGTGGTAAGAACGTTGCAAGATTAATCTAATTAACACTTTCTAAAATAAGTATAACTTATTTAGCCTAACTATTTTTTCTTTACTAAAATAAACAGCCTATAAAACTTTAAGCAAATTATTACTTATGTATAGCTAGCTACTATTAGCCTACTTACTATTGTCTTTTTACTAGCAATAAACATTGCTAATTCTAGCACTTATAGCATTGCTTATATTAGGAAGATTACTAATTAATATATAAGTATACTTACTAAACCTAACTGTCTACTAAAAGGACTACGCTACAACAAACTTATAGAAGTTTATAATTAAAAATAATTTGCGCTAGGCTATAGATGCTTCGCGGTTAGAAATCTAAAGTAGAATAAAATTAACTATAGTGCTCTCTAGTCTACTACGTTTAAGGACTATGCACTCTGCTTTAAAATACTTAACTTTTAGCGTTTTCTTTTTAACAAGATTAAAAACTAGATTATTAAAAAGCTTCTTATAATTAATTAAAAGATTAACGCTAGACTAAAGCAGGTCTTTGCTAATCTTAAGCATTTTTTTTTAGATAATACTATAGCCAGCAACCTCTAGGCTATAGAACGGCCTAGATTCTTAGGAAGAGGAGAAAATGCTATATTATTAGTGTCTACCTTTATCTTTAGCTGCTTATTTACTAATTTCTTATACAAAATTTAGGTACAGGCTGTCTATTCTACAGATTCTAGGTGTGCAGTAAGCACCTAGATTCTATAGACTTATAATACTTTACTACTACACTAATACTATACCTAATTTCTCGCACTTGTAAAGCAACAGCTAATAACAGTAACTATTTTTATTATAAAACTTGCTTATTTTAGCGTGTTATAGACCCTGTTTACTTTTACTTTTGCCTGCCTGCTAGCAGCATACCGCTACTATATATTAAGTTAAACTATAACCCTGCTAACTAACTAACTCTCCTTTAATACTAACTTTACTACTTTTCTACTTAAGTATTAACTTTTAAAAACAATAATTATAGTAATTTTTTTTTCTTTGGTCTAATAGAGGCTAAGAATAATATACATACTACTAACAAACTTATTCTAGCAATATTTTAGCCTCTATAAGACAAGACTTAAGGCAAGTAGCTATTGTAGTAACTACTTTAGACACTAGGTCTATTAAGGGTTTTTAAGAACCTAGAAGTAAGTACAAGAAAAGAAGACTATATTATAGACTATACTTTTAAAGTTATTTAGTATTAAGATAAGGTACTAGAGCTTGCAAAACTTAGTAACAGTATTTAAGTTACTAATATTTAAACTTTAGTAAATAAGATCTTTTTAAACGCTCTGCAGCAATAGCGTATTATTATAGATTAATAGTTTAATAGTACTTTATACTAATTAAATTTTATTCTTAAGGTTGTTTTAGGAGTATGCAATCTCTATGCTTAACTTCTGGAACTTATAGATAAATATAGTAGTGTTAAGGGTTTCTAGAAACACTATCTAATTATTAGTGCAGCATCCTTGTTGCAGGATAGAAAGGCTAAAGAACTAGGTAATATAGTTTTAATAGTAAAGAAGCTAGCAACAGAATTTATTAAAAAATATATTAGTATTTATATACCTTACACATTATTTAACTACTAAAGATTAATAAATATAGCTTTTGTACTATAATGTATAGATGTTAAGAACGCTGTCTAATTCTTTAACGCAGTAGTACTATACTATTTTAATACAAAGAACTTAAAAAAAGAACGCTATATATTACCAGTAGACTAGGCAACTGTTAAGCTACTATATAAAGATATTTGTGCTTATACTATATAAAACAGCTCTTACAGTAAATAACTACTCTTAAACATTAGTAAATAGTAAAAAAAGAACTTACGCAAGATTATTGTAGCTATAAAAGTTAAGAAAAATAATATAATATATAGCGCGCAGAAACTACGCCTTAACGCTAAGGTTAAAGATAATAGAGAGAATAGCAACTTCTACTATGCTTTCTAGTAAAAGATTTTTAAGTATATAGCTATATTTAAGAACTTAAAAACTAATTAGCTCTACTTTACGTAATTTTTTAAAGATATAAATTACTATAAAGCAATAAAAGTGTAGGTGTATTTAATATCTAAAGTACTTATCTTGAATAGCTGTAGAACTTAGAAGAACTTTATTTAAAGCTTAATCTATTAATTACTATAGTAACTTTATAGCATCTAAGACCTGTATTCTAGAGAGTTGTAGTTTATTAATTATAACTAAGCAACTAAAGTAATCTTTAGAAATGTTAGTAGAAAATAAAGCTAATAATTATATAATAGTTAAGGCATTTAAACTTATAAGCAGAAAGATTATTATATAATAAAGGCGTAATACTGCTAATATCTAGGCAGGACGTGTAAGGGCTAGGACTAGTAACTAACTAGTTCTTGCTCTACTATCTCTACTAAGCTCTTGTGCTCTAAAGGCAACACTAGCATACTAATAAGCAGCTATACAACTAGATACTAAGCTTAATAATACTACTTACATAGATAAAGAGCCTAATATAATAAACTAAGAAACAAAAATTCTTAAAGTAAGATACTACTGTATAAATTCTACTTTAGCGTTTCTTAAGCTACCTAAGCGTGCCTACGCAAAGAAGCTAATTATAGATTTTAATTGTATTAAAGTTATTAAGAAATAGTATTAAGAAGTTAATATTAAACAACTATATAACTCTAATAACTTAATGTATAATTAAGTATAGTTTATCTATAAGCGCACTGCTGCTAGTGTTATAAGTTTGTTTAAGAAAGCTATACTTTTTAATATACTTAATAAGTGTCTACTTTTACTATACATAAGATAAAGCTGTTAACAGAAATTCTAATCTAATGTTGTTATTTCTAAGCTTTTTACTAGCAAATATTACTTAACTAAGCAAGATAAGGATCTGCTAAGCTACTAATATTAACTATTTTAACTTAACCTCTACTCTATCCTTACTTAAGATAAGATTATTAACACTATAAAGTTTTAACTATAGGTAGAGGAATTCTAACATATAAAAAGCATTGTTACTAACGCCTATATATAGCTATAATAGCGTAGCGATCTAAAAATTATTATCATAGAAACTTTTAAAATATATAAGTTCTAATTATAACGTATAAATAAAAAACTAAAATTTAGGTAGTTGCGTAACATGTACTACTTACTTATTTAATAAGCTATACGCATAGACCTAAGATACTAGTTGCTATACGTAATGCTTTATAAAGAATATACTCTAATTTTCTACTCTTACTACGCTAAGTTTGCTAAAAAAGGCAATTAAATATACTTTAAGTATATTAACCTTAACTTTAAGTATGTAATAATAAAAAGCCTTAGTGCAGAAATAATTTAAGGCAGTGTCTTATTTAATAATAAGGATATAAATAACTGTATAAATATACTACTAAAATTCTTTAAGTATATGCCGCTGTACCTATAGTAGTGTAAAGATATAAGTATTAAATTGTTAAATAGTTTTATTAAAGAATAAGAAAATAAGACTAACTAGCTAGAAAATGCATAAAAAGTAGTTCTTAACGCTAAATAGACAAAGTAAATTTATAAGAAAGAATAAGCTTAAATTTTGTTGCCTCTTCTACTCTATAAATTTACTAGGCTAACTACTTGCAACTGCTGTACTGTGCTTTTCTAGTTTATTATAGTCTAAAATAGTATAATAAAAGTACTTGCTATAGGAACTTATAAGGAGATTTGCAAAGCTTACTACAACTTTACTACTACTTTTTACACTTTTTCTAGTTATCTTAATAAGTTTAAAAAAATTAACTAGCTGTTTTCTATAAATGTGCATATTAAGTATAAATCTTAAATCTAGAAGGCCCCTATAAGGTAAGCTAAATAGAATAATCCTCTTGTCTGCAAGGAGCTAAACAACATACTATAAAATACTACTAAGGAATAGATTAATAAACATATTAAAGAACATTGTAACTATATTATATAAAAATTCTTAACATATAGCTTATAGTATAAGAGTTAAAGAAGAACGCCTTTTGTGCTAATCCTATTTAAAGTTTTCTTAACTAATTATACTTTTTTAACAATAGAAAGAAAGAACCTTTTACACATAATAAAAAACTAAAATAAATAAAATACTAATTTCTTTTAGGCTAATTCTCTCTAGCGCCCTTACAAAGAACTTAGCCTAAAAGTAAATAAACGCTAAGTCTTCTAAAAAAGTAAAAAACTTATTATGCTTTTTTTAATACAGCATTTTCTGCGTGTTTATTTTTAATCAAGCATAGTAATCTTAAACAACGTCTTAGTACTTTTAAGTCTAACTAGGCAGCCTTATTATAGTTGTTTTTAATTAATATTTAAGACCTAAACTTCTACTATTACTATAATAACTACACTTATACTAAGACTAAGTACTTTAACTACTGCTTAAGAACCTTATTAAAGTAAACGCTTAAAAAAGTAAAAAACAGTAATATAGTAGAGATGTGCCCTTATTAGGCGTGTAAAGAAAAGAACTGCTTATTTTATAGATTTTAGGTGTGCTATAAGCACCTAGATTCTATAGCCACTGCGAGGATATAAGATTTGCTAATACTAGGCGGCGTCCTAAGTAATTAAATTTTGTTTCTTTTATTTATTTATTTTGTTTTTGCTATTTTTTCTTTCTTTCTTTCTGTAGAGTGTAGAGCTTAATAGGGCCAAGCTCGCAGGAAGGGGAGGTTTGTGCTAATGCATAAGGTAATACCCTACTGCACACTAAGTCAGCGCTTAACTATCTAAGTCTAAGGTATATAACTTATTCAGTATCTTACGAAAAGGGGGACAAAAAGGGATTATTCCTTTACTCTACAGCTAAGCTCCTGTACTGTACTATAGAATGGGCTTCTTCTTCTACTAATAGTCATCATACTCAACCTACAATAAGATTATTATCTTACTAACCCTGTTCTTGCATAATCTTGTCTCTAGTGATCTCTAGCTCTTGTAGCAGTATGTCTTCATACACTCCAACACCCGTACATTAGTAGACGCATATGCAGCTAAATTAAGATTTACTTATCTTTCTAATTACGTATTATATTAGGCGCTTTTAATTAAACTTTATTAATTTAAAGGACGTTAAAATAAAAGCAGTAGAGTTATAAAGTTATATAATAGTTTTAATATTATATAAATTATGATTATTAGCTGTAATAAGCGCTAGGTAGGGCTAATAACTTAGCACAGGAATACTACTGTAATTAATATAAAAAGCCTTTAAAGTTTTCAGAATTACTAAAATTTATATCTTTATTTTTATTTTTATTCTTAACTTTAGCCTATAATTTCTGCTACTGCTTTTTAGTCTTATACTTATTCTTATATTAATTATAGTACGTATTTATATTAGAATTATTGTTAACCTCTTTCTTGCATTTATTAGTATTATGTCTTTTAATATATAGCTTGTCGCTGCGTAGAATAGTATTGTTGCTAAGTCCTAAGGACTTATATACTAGCGGAGGCTTCAATAGTTTATACTAGTTAGTAAGTATACATAATAAAAGTATGTGTTAAACATACTTCTAATTCTTGTTAGTAGCAATAGCTAACTTCCCTAGACTTATTTCTTTAACAAAGTCTTACTATTCTTTTTTAGCGTATTAATTTTTAAAAGTATTAGTGCAAAGCTTTACTAATTTATTATTATAAGTGTAACATATAATTTAATTAAGAACACTACTAAAACTAAAAATTCAAGTATATATATAACTCTAGCTGCTGTTGTTTAAGATCTCTATTGCCTATGCCGCCTTATCTAGAACTTTTGCGTACTGCCTTATATCAACTCTGTATTATGCGTTTTTCTATTTTTTATAAATTTAATTAAGAGTTGTCTATAGCTACTTACTTATATATGTAAGCACAACTGTATAATAAATAACTATAATAACTTAATATCTTCTAGGCGTTATATTGCTTTTAGTTAAGTACTTTCTATACTACCTTTATTATTTCTTTACGCCTTTCTACACTTGTATTCTTATATTATTTTATACCTTCTATTTTTCTTAAATTAGTATATTGCAGCGTAATTAGCTATATATACGTCTTGTAAGGCCTTTATCTTAAGAATAAGTTAAGGTACTTACCTTCTTTATGTAATAGCTTAAGAACTAAAGCTTAATAATTTCTTTATTAGGACTTTTAAATTGTAGAGTAACCTTTCTTTAAACTGTCTTTGCCGCATTACGCAAGTGTATTATTAATTTTATCCTTTTTATATTTATAAACGTTTACAAATTAGTATACGATATGATTAATAGCTATATTAAATACCTCTGTAAGCTTCTCTTACTTATTACGTTTAAAACCTAGTAGCACTAAAATTAGAATACGCAGAACTAAGCCTCTAAGAATATTACTTAGCTCTTTTTTAGTTATTGTTATTGCAATAGACGTAAGAGTTAACTATAGTTAGTTAGTTTTAGTTATAGTTATTAAATAGTGGGTAGAAATTAAAAAAATATTACTATAATGTAGCTAGTGTAGCTTATTCGCCTTTACTAAAGCTAACTTAAAATTAAAATCTTTGCTATATATTAATACTACTACTAATAATTTCTACTTAATAAAAATACACCCTAGCAAGTTATATTATAATAGCTTTTTATTATGTTTACTTACGCACTTTATTGCTACAAGAATAATTGATAATAATTCTTTATACTTACTATAAATATTAACAACTATATAACTACAATAATAGCGCGCACTAAGCAAACTATATAAGCTTTAACTAGTAGTAAGGCGCTTATAAGGAATTTGTAAGCTAAGGCTAGTTAAAGGCTGCCTATATTATCTACAAAGGTTAAGGCTGTTAAGAAAAAATATTAATTTAAGCTAGGTAGTAAGTTATTACAGTCTTTTATTCTAGTTAAACACTAATACGTATATCTGTTGCGCTAAGAAAGATTAAAAAGTAGTTAAAGTTAACTAAACTATTACTACGCAAACTCTTGTTTAGCTATCTTATTTACAAGATTGCGTATACTTATTACTCTAATTTGCGCTTTTAGGCAGAGGCAATTTACGCTCTTTAAGAGTTAGCTAAAGCGTTCTTAGTTAGCTTTTTCAAAAGTATTGTAATTACTAATATTATTTTTAAATTATATACTAACTAATGAATACATACTGTTACTTTAATACTATTTATATAAAAAAAGTTACTATTTAAGCTAAAAATGCAAAGATAGTAGTTAGATACTATAAGAAGTTTAGTACTAACTTTATATTCTACTAGCTTTCTACAAAAAGACTGCATAGTAAGTAGTTAAGGTTTTTTTAATATATAATAATATAAATATGCTTTTTTAGTTACTTTTTATACTATAATAACTAACTGTGTTAACAACTATAACTTAACTACTAAGTAAAGTTGTAGCTAAGTTAAGGTTGTAACTAAATTAATGCTTACTTAGCTTACTTCTCTTAATCTTACCTAATTTTACTTTAATTATCACAGCTATTTATTACTATATATAGCACGTAACTACAACCTAACTACTTCTCTCTATATCTTAACTACAACTTAACTTATACCTACAGTCTATGCGCGTAACTACAACTACAACTACTAGTCTGTGCAACTTAACTACAACTACAAATACTAGTCTATGCAACTTAACTTTAACTATAACTACTAGTTTATATAACCTAACTATAACTACAACTACTAGTCTGTGCGACCCTAACCTAACTTATACCTACGTTTAGCGTAAATAGCGTAGGTATAGGTTGGGTTAGGGTTGGGTTAGCTTACGTCAGACCCCAACCACAACCCAACCTATACCTATTTACCAGCCTACGTTTTGTTAGATCTAGACAACTCTTAATACGCGCTAAACATAGTTATTCCAAGTCTAAAAGTATTATTTTATAGTATAAAACCTGCTATTGCAACAGCCTAACAAGCTTTTACCTTAGCTAGTAAAAATACCGACGCTATTACACTAAGATGATTATATATACTAAAGACTACATTTACTTATAATAATAACAGCGCTAACTTTAAAAAACTACTTTTACTAAAAAGTAATACTAATCTAACTCTGTTTACTCATAAATAAGACCCTTAACTTACAAAAGAGCTGCTAAATAAAACTTAAGCTAACAATAAGATAGCTAAAAAGGCTTTCTGAGTAACTAACTTTTACAAGACTAGGCTATCTAAATAGTTTTATAAGTATAGATACTATTTTAGTGCTTTAAATATTACTTTTATAAAAACAAGACTAAGCTATTACTTATTTATTAATAAGACTAGACTTTATATTTCTATAAACACATAACTTTAGCGCTAGATCTTTAATCTTTACTACAACTACAAAATTGCAGGCGATAAAAAACTTTAATTTACTTTCTATCTAATATATACTTATTATTACTAGCCTAAAATAAGTGTATTTATTATAAAATAATGCAACGCTTATCGTGTGTATAAATAGACAAAGTTACTCTAGAATAGTAAATATAGCTCTTAATAACTACTACCTTTTCTATACTACATAATAGTAGTTAGACTTTACTATAAATTTTATACAAAACCTTTCTTTTTAGTACAGATAGTAGAGAGTTTTATGACATTTTAGTTATTATAAATTACCTTACTAAAAAACGCTATTTTCTCTTACCTTATAGACGTACTATAGTAGAAGCCTGGAAATATTTCATAAACATGTTTAAGTATTATAGCTTACTTATTAGTATTATATCTAATTGTAGCACTAATTTTATCGCCCTATTTTAAAGGAATATTTGCTAGTAGCTAAATTTTAAGCGTATTTTATCTACAAGCTACTAGATAAAGACAAAGAAATAAATAAAATAAATAAATTAGTTACTAAAATTATACCTACGCTAATAAATTAATCATATATAAAATAACTAGGCTTTGTAGCTATATGTTACTAAGTTTAAGTAAATAATACTATTAACTTTAGTATAGATACAACTCTATTCTTTGCTAACCGTAGGTCTTGCCCTCATAGTAGAATTTACATTTATAAAAGTATAAATACTAATTTACTACGTCTAGCCTGCGACTAGACTATTCAGGCAAAAATAACAATAAGCATATATATATAGATTTAGTTACGAATTAAAAAGAGTAGCTCTAATAGGCCTAGTAAAAGTAAGCAACTTAAGCTAATGCAATATGTTATACTATGCTGCTATATAATATTAGAAATAAAGTTTATATTTTAATAATAAACTAGAGTACTCTACAATAATTAAAAGAGCTTATAGACTACTAGGCTGGCCTTTACTTAGTAATAAAAGTTATTTATAAAAAACTCGCCTACAAACTAGACTTGTCTGTAGAAATAATTTATAACAGTATATTTCTAGTATTTTATCTTTGGCTCCTACAGCTAGCGGCTACTAAAGGCCTACTTAACTAAGCACTAGCTTACCTAGTGCTAGTAGAAGTTGTAGACAGTAATAGCAACGCCTACATAAGATAGCTTATAAATAAATTTATTAACGTTGCCTCTCTAGAAATAAGCAAGATTAAAGGACGCTAAGCGTATATAGTTAAATAGATTAACTTTCTAAAGCTTACTTGGTATATTGCTAAAGACTACCTAAATTATTATAATGCTATACTTTTTAACTAAAATCATCCTAATAAGCCTACTCTCCTAGATCTTGCTATAACCCTTAATTAGACCCTTTTTCCTAAGGACGCAAGAAATAAATAAAATAAATATACTAGCGCTAATAAGGAATTAGCGTAAAAGCTGAAAAAGCCTACGTATATAATAGCAAAGGCTGCTAAAAGAGACGCTTAAACTACTAAACTTTACGCTTTTAATACTTACTTTACTAAAATTATTAATAAGAACTAAAGTTCATTATATACTAAGTATATAAGCTAAACTTATAATAGCAAGCCTCCTTAGAGTTAGTAGCTAAAAGATACCTTTTTCTAAATAATGTAAGAATACTATTCGCTCTAAACTTTGCGCTGTAGGGTTTAGGTAACAGAAAACAGCTTAAAAATATACTTCTTTTAATAAAAAATTGTATAAACACGCGTAACCTTATACAAACTATAAGCAGATTTAAAAACTGAAATAGTTTTATAGTTTGTAGATTTTTTTTTTTTCTTTTTTATCATAATCTTTTTTTTATTCTCTTTGTACTAGCAACTGTAGCTAGAGAACTAGCTACCTCTTTTTCTTAGGGGAGGAGCATATGTAAGGACATAGCCTCTATCTACGTACTACTATGTAAAATATAGCTAGCTTTGAAGTATGTAGCTAGAGATAGAGGCGTGCCTTACTACTTAGCAAGCACTAGTACTAGCTGGGCGTAGCACTAGGCTTAGCACCTACTAAGCTAGCACTAGCTCCTCTTTCTCTACTATATAGCTGCTCGCATACTTAGCCTCTTCTAGGTCTATGTCTGCTATTCTCTACTCCGAATACAAGCTATCTTTTAACTAGCCTTCCTTTTGTGCGTGAAGTCTGCCTTACAAGTAGGCAGTTAAGAGAGGCTTAAATAATCTAACGTTAAGCAGTTCAAGCGTATAGGTTAGATAAGGAGGAAATGCAGCTAATAAAATCTTGTAGTTGTTATAGTAATTAATAAAATCTATAGTTGGACAAGATCTATAGCTGTTAAGAAGAAGTAATTAGTGTTCTAAATAAGCTTTCTGTCTAGTCTTTCTCTTTAAAAACCTCCTTAAGCAAGGCTAAACCTATATTATTATTAGTCTAGTTAGAAAAAAATAAGCTAATAAATACTAAGTGCTTTTTGTTATTAATATCCTTAAACTAGCTTAATTTTAGAGCTCCAACAGCTAACTAAAAAATAAGAGCTAAGGATAGAGCTGTACTGTCTAAACAAACACAGGCTAGGACAGTTACCTACTCTATATTACTATCCTAAGTTGCAGCCTTAACTCCTTTTTAGTTTTATATCCTCTTATTAAACACCCTTTTTAACCTTCTAGTTACTCTAACTATAAAGCCTTTCTTAGCTATATTAAAGATTTAAGAAGGTTCTATATTATATCCTCTTTTCTTCTTATAAAGTAGCTTAAAGTAAAAGCTATATTTAGCCTTAAAATTAGCTTTGTAGCAATTGCAATCTATTCCTGCCTACTAGCGTAAAATAAGATAGGTAGGATTCCTATTAATAAAGTAAGCAACTTAGCTTTCTAAAACCTCTCTACCTACTAATAAAGCTGCAAAGTTGCGTAATATAACTTATATAGGCAGTGTACGTCTCTTAGTAAGCGTTTTAATATATTATATAACCTTTGTCTTATGTTGTAGGTCTAGGGAAAGATAAGCAAGCTTGTTAGGTTAAGTTTTGCCCTAGTGTCTTTAAGCGAGCGTACAACAGTTAATACTATGCTTTTTTACAACTTTACAATAAAAGAAAGATGCGCTATCTTTACGCAATTTAATTTCTTTATTCGCTGCTTAAGTTAGATCTATGTTAGTGGAGTTATGACGCGTTTTGTGTGGGGTAGCAGAGTTGTTGGGGTAGTCATCACTCGAACATGGTCATCACGCGCACGGACACGGTACCGAGGTACCGTGTCCGTGCGCGCAATGCGCGGCCCCAGCAAATATATATTTTAGAAAAATAAGGCTATAGAGCTACTACTAATAGCTAGTATTACAAGATTTTGTAGAGTTATAGTATATATAGTATTGTAATTAATTTGTACTACTTATTTTTGCTTGGTAAGGTGACGTTGCGCCCGCGGTAGGTAGTGCGCGCTAAGGCAGCTAGTACAGCTACCTTAGTTTTAGCAAAAAATAAATTAATAATAATATATTTTTAACACTTCTACTTTTAAGTAAAGGCTTATAAGGCCTTGCGCTTACCTAATTAAGATAGTTGTATAGCTTTTTAAGCGTTGCAAGCTAATTTCTAACGCTTTTTTTTAGCTACCTTTTTAGCCTTCTCTTTTTACCTTACCTCTTTAAGCCCCTCTTTCTTAACATGCCTCTTTTCAGCTTGTTAAGCCTTATATAATTAAGCTTGCTTTTTTAAGTAAGACCTCTTAGCTTTTTAAAGTTGTAGTAGTTATTGTTTATATTATTAACCTACCTTGTTGTCCAAAGCCTAACAAACCTTCCTAGGCAACTAGGAAATAGCACTACTATAGTACTTCTAATTATTGTTAAGTTAGAGAGTATAGCTCTTCTTATAACGTTCCTTTTTAACTAAAAAACCCTTTTTTAAGCCTTATATCTCTCTACAGAAGATACTATTTTAAGCCAAGATATAGTAGAGACTTTAATAAAGCTTGTTTACATCTTTATAACTCTAATTTTATACTAAACAGCATATAAAAGTCTCTAATTTAAGCTAATTATTTCTACTATGTATAAAAGCTAAAGATTAATCTAAACTAAAAGCCTCTTTATAGAATTTTTAAAGAATAGCTTTAGAATTAAGTAGATAAACTTTAGTTACCTAAAAAGATTTTCTAATAGTCTTTTCTTCAAGAGCAGTACTTTAGGCCCTTTAAAAAAAAAGTCTCTTTTTACTATTAGTAGAACCCTCTAGCTTTTATAGAGGTAGAATAAAAGCTTAGTTAAGTAGAAAGTTGAAAAAGACTTAAATAATCTAACATTAAGCAGTTAAAGCGTATAAGTTGAATAAAATAGAAGTATAGCTAATAAGATCTTATAGTTATGACAGCAATTAATAAAATTTATAGTTAAGTAAAATCTATAGCTGTTAAGAAGAAGTAATTAGTGTTTTAAATAAGCTTTCTATCTAGTCTCTCTCTTAAATAACCTTCTTAAGCTAGGCTATACCTAAATTATTGTTAGTCTAACTAAAGGAAAATAAGTTAACAAATACAATAAACTTTTTGTTATTAATATCCTTAACCTAGCTTAATTTTAGAGCTCTAACAGCTAACTAAACAATTAAAGCTACAGATATAGCTATACTATGTAAACAAACGTAGGCTAAAATAGTTGTTTACTTTGTATTACTATTTTAAGTTGCAGCTTTAACTTTTTTTTAGTTGTTCATCTTCTTATTAAACGCTTTTCTTAACCTTTTAGTTACTTTAATTATAAAGCCTTTTTTATTTATGTTAAAGACTTAAGAAAGCTTTATGTTATATTCTTTTATCTTCTTATGTAGAAGCTTAAAGTAGAAGCTATATTTAGCATTTAAATTAGCTTTATAGCAATTGCAATCTATATCTACATACTAGTATGGAATAAAATAGATAGAATTTCTGTTAATAAAGTAAGTAACTTAGCTTTCTAAAACTTTTTTACTAGCTAAAAATAAAGCAAAGTTGCATATTATTACTTATATAAGTAGTATATGCTACTTAGTAAGCGTAGTAATATATTATAGTAGGTTAGTTTCTTAGTATAGATAAAGGGAAAAGTAAGTAAGTTAGTATAACTATATTTTTTTTTAGTGCCTTTGAATAAGTATACTGTAAACCTCACTATACTTTTCTACAAACTTTATATATAAGAAAATGCGCCTAGTGCGTGTAGTTTGAGTTTTTCAATTGCTTTCTAGATTAAATCTATATTAGTAGAGTTATAATGTAATTTGTGTAGGTGGTTGTTGTGTTAGGGCCGCGCATTGCGCGAACCGGCGCATTGCGCGCACAGACACGGTAATGGGCCACCCCGCGTGATAGGCCACCCTAACAAAACAAGACTACAATTTTAACACGCGATAAACCCACTAATATAAGCTTAATTAAAACTGCGCTCGCAGCAATTAATGCGCTAAAGCTAATAGAACAGTTTAGCTATTGCAAGATTGCAGCAGAGCATTAATGCAATCGTGTATCACTTGCGCGGAGGCACAAGGGCCTCTTAGCCTCGCTTAGTATTAAGGCTCAAAATTAGCAAGCCCTCGACCCTCAGCAAGAGAAGAAGCCCCTAGGCTATATTAAGCGCCTTTAGGTAGATAAACTTATTAGTTCACTACGTTAATCTATTTTTTAGGTATCAAAGGTGGTGGTTGTTATTATAGTCAAAATTGGGTTCCTAAAAAAGTGAAAAGCAGCTACCATCAACTAATTAATTACAAAAGTCAAAAAAAAAAGATTGTGTGTAGTTAACAAGATTTAAACAGTAATTACATAAAGTCTACGCGCTAAGCGCTAAGAGCTGAAAAGCTTAGTCTACTAAGCAAAAATTAAGGTTAAAAACTTTTGCTACATGTACTAAAACACAACACTAATTAAAACCTATCTAATATTAATTGCTAGCCCATAGCTAGCAGCAAGACTGCCATAGAGATAAAAAAAGAAAGTAAGAACATATACATTACTATAGCAGAAGCCTATAACACTTCTTTATAAAAGCTTTCTGCCTACTACTTCTTACCTTCAAAATTCTTTACACTATATAGTACTACATATTAACAAAATGTATACAAAAAACTTATTTATAAATAATATAATGCTTAAACTATTTTTCTTCGTCTTTAATCTAAAGACTAATAGCTTTTACAAAGTAAAGTTGGACTTCACTAAGTTACTATGCTAAAAGCTATAGTAGTAGATTATAAAGCTAGCGTTTACTATTATTAAGTAGCTACCTTTATTATTTAAAAAGAAGCTAGTAGTAATAGTCTTTATAGTGGTGAAATTAGTGCAAAAGTTAAAATATACATATATACTGCGCATATTAATAGTCTAAGTATAGTAAAAGTATATTACTTTAGTAATTTTCTTTTGCGTAAATACAACTTTAGTAAAAAAACTTAAAAAAAGCTTTTTAAGAAGTAAAGGCTTGTAAAAATAGCTATTAAGTAGCTAGAATAAACTAATAAGCAGAAGAATCTTATAAGACGCATTAAGAAATAGAAAAGCTATATATAAATAGTAATGCTGTTGTTATTTATTTAAATTTAAGAATAGGCACTAAACGCCGCAACTATAACATTGCTAAAATAGCAACAGGACAATAGAAGTTGCGGTTAGCAGTAAATAGTTAGCAGTAAATAGTTATTAGTTAAGAGGGTTAGTTAAAGAGATATTGCGTATCTTTGTTTCTATTTAAACATGCGACACACTAATTGCCTGCTAGTAATGCTAAACAAGGGGGCATAAGCCTAGATACCTGTTGTTAGCAATAAATCTTTTTTTACTAAAAAGTTGTCTACAAAATGTATAGTTACATTAAAAGGTTGTCTTAAAAGGCCGAAGCTAAACCTTATAACTTTGTAAATATTTAACTAGCTTTAGCCTTTTAAGATAACCTTTTAATGTAACTATGCATTTTGTAGACACCTTTTTAGAAAAAAAAGATCTATTGTTAACAACAGGTATCTATGCTTATGCCCCCTTGTTTAGTATTACTAGCACGCAATTAGTGTGTCGCATGTTTAAATAGAAACAAAGATACGCAATATCTCTTTAACTAATCCTCTTAACTAATAACTATTTACTGCTAACTATTTACTGCTAACCGCAACTTCTATTGTTCTGTTGTTATTCTAGCAGTGTTGCGGTTGCAGCGTTTAGTATATGTTAGAGAAGGCCTAGTCAACCTTAATGATATATACTATCCTGCACAATGATTAGTAGTTCACTAATTATATATACCTTTTAGTTGTTTGGCGTAGTAGTGTAGGACTGCGTTCTAACATTATAATTAGTGAACTGCTAACGTGGCAAGTTAAGAATACCGCTAAGTAGTGGCTAAGGCTGGTAATTTAATTCTCTACAAGGTCAGTTCAGCATAAGCCGGCTAGGTAGGCTAAGATACACTTATATTGTAAGCTGCTAGAGGGTCTAGTACCTGCCTGTTTATTATAGGCTTGTGCTAAGAAGGCCTGCGTTATAGCGCTAAAGAGGGCTTAACGTAGATAAGGCCTACGTCTAGAGGACGTTAGCGTGTGCTAAAAAGCAGCGCTTAAGGACAAGCGCTATAAAGAAGGAGGATATTGTTAGAGAAGGCCTAGTCAACCTTGACAATATATACTATCCTGCACAATAATCAGTAGTTCACTGATCATATATACCTTTTGGTTGTTTAGCGTAGTGGTGCAGGGCTGCGTTCTAACAGTATATGCCTATTTTTAGATGTAAATAAATAACAACAACATTACTATTTATATACAGCTCTTCTATCTTTAAAGGCAACCTACAAAATTTTCTTACTTATTAGTCTATTCTAGCTACTTAATAGCTGTTTTAACATGCCTTTGCTTTTTACAAAGCTACTATTAAGTTTTTTTACTAAAGTTGTATTTACGCAACAGAAAATTACTAAAGTAATATACTTTTACTATACTTAGACTATTAATATGCGCAGTATATATAGTGTACTAGCTAAACTAGCCTTTTATAGTTCTTGTTGTAACTTTCATATTTATAATACTAGACGCATTAAAGATATCTTAACTATAGTTTTATATTAAATAAAGAGAAAAATAGTCTAAGTATTATATACTTTTTATATGCAAGTTATTTACATGTAGTATTATATAGTGTAAGAAATTTTAAATGTAGAAAGTAGTAGATAAAGAGCATTTATAAAAAAGTATTATAGGCTTCTGCTGCAGTAATATATGTGTTCTTACTTTCTTTCTCTATCTCTATTACAATCTTATTACTAGCTATAAGCTAGCAATTGCTGTTAAACACGTTTTAATTAGTATTGTTCTTTAGTACCCTTAGCAAATTTTTACAACCCTAATATTTACTTAGTAGTTTAAGCTTTTCTACTCTAAGCGCTTAGCACATAGACTTTATTTACTTACTATTTATGTCTTGTTAACTATACACATTTTTTTTTTAAATTTTGCAACTTATTCGTAGAGGGTAGCTGCTTTTTACTTTTTTAGAAACCCTATTTTAACTACAAGAACAACTGCTACCTTCAACACTTTAAAAATAAAAAATAAAATAATTTACTTAGATTAGTTTTTAAAGTAAAAGAGATAGATAACTATTATGTATATTAGAACTTAACTACTAACGTATTGCTTTTCTAAGTTTTCAGTACTTTTACTATAATATAAAATACTAGAACTATAAATATAAGTTTACATTTACTATAATATACTTGAAACTTTTGTTTTTCTATCAGTATAGGCGTGGCTATCTTCTAGATTTTTATACGCTGCCTTATTACTTATACAAATCATCCTATAGCTTTATGTGTTAGAACGATGCACTGCATAAGTACGCTAAACAACTAAAAGGGTAGATATAATTAGTGAACTACAGATTATTGTATAAGATAGTATATACTAAGGTAGACGGCGTAACGCCTGGGACTGTGTAACGCCTAATCTGCTAATGTAACACTTTTTCTTTAACACGCGTAACACTACTAATATTTATTTTTAAGGTGTTAAAGGTGGTGGTTGTTGTTGTAGTCAAAATAGGGTTTCTAAAAAAAGTGAAAAGAAGCTACCCTCTACTAATTAGTTGCAAAAGTCAAAAAAAAGATTATGTGTAGTTAACAAGATTTCAACAGTAGGTAGATAAGGTCTACAGGTTAAGCGCTTAGGGCAGAAAAGCTTAGACTACTAAGCAAAAATTAAAGTTAAAAAAATTTGCTAAAAGTACTAAAAAATAACACTAATTAAAACGTGTTTAACAGTAATTACTAGCCTATAGCTAGCAACAAAATTGCGATAGAAATAAAGAAAAAGAGTAAGAACATATATATTACTACAGCAGGAGCCTGCACTACTTCTTTATAAAAGCTTTCTACCTACTACTTTCTACTTTTAGGATTTTTTACACTATATAGTACTACATATAAACAACTTATATATAAATAATATAATACTTAGACTATTCTTTTCCCCCTTTAATACAAAGACTAATAGCTTATATTAAGTAAAGTTAGACCTTACTAAGTTACTATACTAAAAGCTATAGTAGTAGATTATAAAGCTAGCGAACTGTTATTAAACAGCTACCTCTGTTAGTTAAAAAGGAGCTAGTAGTAATAGTCTTTATAGTAGTTAAGTTAGTGTAGAGGTTAGAATATAACTGTAGTTAAGACATCTTTAATGCGTCTAGTGTTATAGATGTTAAAGTTATAATAAAAACTATAAAAAGCTAGTTTAGCTAGTACACTATATACACTGCGTATATTAATAGTCTAAGTATAGTAAAAGTATATACTTTAGCAATCTCCTCCTGCGCAAATTCAACTTTAGCAAAAAGACTTAAAAGTAGCTTTATAAAGAGCAAAGGCGTGTTAAAACAGCTATTAAGTAGCTAGAACAAACTAATAAATAAAAAGATTTTATAAATTGCCTCTAGAGATAGAAGAGCTATGTATAAATAGTAATGCTGTTGTTGTTTATTTATATTTAAGAATAGGCACTAAACGCCGCAACCGCAACACTGCTAGAATAGCAACAAGACAATAGAAGTTGCAGTTAGTAGTAAATAGTTAGCAGTAAATAGTTATTAGTTAAAAGGGTTAGTTAGAAGGATATTGCGTATCTTTGTTTCTATTTAAACATACAACACACTAATTGCGTGCTAGTAATGCTAAATAAGGGGGCATAAGCCTAGATACCTATTATTAGCAATAAATCTTATTTTACTAAAAAGGTGTCTACAAAATATGTGGTCACATCAAAAGGTTGTCTCAAAAGGCCGAAGCTAACACTACTAATATAAGCTTAATTAAGGCTGTGCTTGCAGCTATAGAATTGCTAAATCTATGAGATACAGAGGGGTGACAAAAAGAAAGAGTAATTTTTAAAGTTAACTTTTTCAAAGATATATAACTAGATAACTAAATAAGCTATACCTATAATTTCTAGAATTTTCAAAAGCGCATAACTTTTTCTTTTAGTTAAGCTACTTTTTAACTAGCTTATTAAGCAGAAAAAAGGATTAGAAAGGCAGTGAAAGTGAGTAAATAAAAAGCCTAGTTAAACCTAGTAACAACTTTTTATTTACAGTACCTTTTTTTTTGGGCTAAAAGTAATAAGTGTTATATATTAATATAGTTTCCAGAATATATCTTAGTTAGAAGTTATTTTAATTATTATTGCCAAAGTTAGATTAAAAATAATTTTTTAAGGTTTTTTTATATTGAAGTAGCTAAAGCTAGTAACTAGTACTTAGTATACCAATCTATAGCTGCTTTAACAGCTAAGTAACGCCTAAGTAAGAGTTAATACAATTTTTAATTGCTTATTGTAGTATAAAGTCTCACTTTTCTAAAATTGCCTTTTTAAACAATTCTACTGCTTTAACGCTTTTAACTATGCCTAAAGCGGTAACAAGCCTTTTTCCTACCGCGTTTTTAAGTAGACTCTAAACGTTCTCTATAGGATTAAAATCTAGGCATTAGGCAAAATGCTTAAAAAGAAGAATTCTATTTATAGAAGACTAGGCGATAACTTGTAGCGTTTTATAGATCTTAGTGTTATCCTACTAAAAAATTCTGCCTAAATAGAATTAGCTATTTGCTAATTAAATGTTAAAAAATATTTAGAGAATATAAAGTAATAACAAAGTTATAGCCTTTAAAAGTATAAAATAAGAGAGGTTTTACTTACCTCTTTTAAAAAGAGGTTTAACAATAGGATTAAAAACTTCTTTTTAATATTAAGTATTTAAAAAAGTTCTAATATATTTTAGTAATCTAGTTATATGTAACTTAGATCTACTACTTAGCTAAATAACTACCTAAACTAAAATAGAAATATTGTGAGCTATATTTTAGTTAGCAAGCTCGCTATAAGTAATTTATAGCACTAGAAAAATACTTGGTTTTTTAAAGATATTTTCAAGTTAATTAAAATATTTTAAAACTTACTTATATTAATAGTAGAAACCTGTTCCTTGCTAAGTCGCTTATTTCTCCTTTTTTAGACGTATTCTTGCCTAGCGCCGTGTCCTCGCTAAATAGAAGACTTGTTAGAAAATATAACTTTTCTCAAGTTAATATTTTTTAATATTTCAATACTCTTCTTAGCGTATTTGTTGTAATTTAAGGCTCTTTTCTTATTTAAAAGCTGTTTTTTCTTAGCAGTGGAAATAGAGTATTTCTTTGCTTTTAATAGGCGTTGTAATCTTCTAGTAGAAAAAGATAAATTATTTTCTTTTAAAATATGCTTATTTGTTATCTTAGGGCTTCTTTTTAGGTTTCTATTAACTACTCAAATAGCTATTTTAGAGACCTTAGCAGGGCGGCCTAGTTTAGACTAATAAAGAGGTAAAAAAAGCATTTTTTTCTTTTTAATACGTTGTATAGTATTGTAAATAGATTTAGAAAGCTTTTTAAGTATAATACTAATAGCACTAATAGACTTTTGTTATAAAGAAAAAGAGTACAATTCTTTTTTAAACTTTAAAAGTTTGATAGACATAGAGAGATAATAAAGAAGAGAAAATCTCATGTTAGAAAGAAATTATTATATAGAATGACGCTAAAAAAATCTTACGTAATTGTAGCGCCTTTTGTAAGCGTCTTTTTTTATCAATTTAAAAAATAATTATATTATTAACTAATATTAGAAATTTGCTGACGTAATACTTATATATGCTAGAGTTATATTATTACTTTTCAAATATTTTTATACGCTCAATAAAAAGTTGTAATTAGAATAAAATAGAGTTTTTTTGGCCTTTTCTTAAAGCCTTTTACTCCCTTTTAGATGATTACTAAGCAAAGTTACTATTAAGCTTACTTAAAGTAGAAGTTATGTGCTTTTCGAAACTCTTAAAATTATAGTCCTAGCTTATCTAGTTATTTAGTTATTTATCTTTAAAAAAGATAAGTTTTAAAATTACACTTTCTTTTTGTCACCCCTCTGTAAATCTATATACGACTATATTGCTAAAGAATATAGTGTTAAGCTTATAACCCTCGCTTACAGGTATAAAGGTGCATTAACTTACGCAGCCTTAATGCTTAGAACTAATAGGCTCTCTACCTAAAACAAGAGCTAGAGCTACTATAGTATATTAAATAGCTTACTTAGTAAGGCTCTCTACTTCTACAAGCTATAATATAAAATATTAACTTCCAAATTTAAAAAAGAAAAGTAAAATTATACTAAATTAATTGCTGTGTCTACTAGCACATTCATAAGTTTATTTTAAGATTAACAATAGGCATAGACAATAGTAACTATAAAGCTAATTCTTAAAAGAAGTACACTCTGTCCTTTAATTGTTATGTAGGAAAATAAGGCAATACTATATTGAAGCGCGTTATATATATAATATAAATAAAAAGAACTTTCTTCTTAGCATTTAAAGAAGGTTAAAGAGGATTTTTAGTAAGTCTTTATAAAAGTAAAGAAAAACGAAAAGTAATATTTAAGATAGCTTGTAAGAGTAAATAACACTTCTAGCCTGTATCTGTTCTGATAGATTTTACCTAGCGCCTACTCCTATTTGTTAATTAACTTTAGGATTAATATAGAATGCTCAGTTACAAGCTCCTAACTCTAAGATTTACAAAATTAAAAATACTTTATTGCTCTTTAGCTACATAAACAATAATATTAGTTTTACATAGCTTAAACAGGTATTTAATTACAATGCTAAGGCAGAGGCTTAATCTACTAATTAATTATTTATCTTAGACAGCTAAAGATCTTATGTTAGAGTATTAACACGCGGATTACCCTATTAATTAGGTAATCCTGGTAAGCAGTTCACGTGACGGCCCTGCTAGCGTCTATATAAACAGGCTAGATTGTCTTATATCTCTTTAGTAGTTATTAGACGCTTTATTGTGACACTTAGTTGATTGATACACTTACTTTCTACTTAGGTGATTAAGTAATTGCTCTTTTTTAACTCCTATATTTTACTTTACTATAAATTCTATTAAGTATTATAATAAGAACAAGATTATTCTTGCATTTTATTTTTTTGTTCAACTTATACGCTGTAGCCTCTAAATCTTGCTTTATTTAAGCCTTTCTTATTAGTTCACTAGGCTATAATATCTAGATTACTTAAGAGAAACTAGAGCTATACTTTAATAATAAAAAGGGATTTCTATTACCTCTTTTACTAAGCCTAGCAAGCCTTTTTTAAAAAAAAACTATTCTAAAGGCCTTTTAAGCTATAAGCTCTTTATTTTTTAATTTTAAAGTTATGTTAAAATAATTTACTATTAAGAGCTCTTGAAGTAGTAGTAAGTTCTTAGGCTTAAGTGCCTTAAACTAGAAGAAAGTTAAACGCCTACTACGCAAAGTAGTAAAAAAGTATATTAATTGATAAGCTTAAATGCTAAGCTTAGTTTATTACTAAATCTCAACTTAAAAAACTTTTTTTAAGTATAATTTTAAAGGCCTATGCAAGGCTCTAATTAATAAAAAGACACGCAAAATATAAATGAGGCCTCTTTCACTTTTAAAGCCTAAGGAGAACTAAAGTAGAGCTATAGTCTAGTCTTTAAGAAAGTTAAAAGAGGCACAAAATTGCTAGCAGCTCTAAGAGCGTTAGGAATAGTAAGTATAATACTACAAAGCTGAAATAAACTAACGTTGTAAGGAGACAAGGCAAGTAATAAGAAAAAAAAGGAAATAAGGTAATAGACAAAGCCTACACCTTAATTAGTAAGGGAACAAGAGAAGGCTAAGAGAACTAATTAATAGGCTTTTAAGGCAGCTGCTTACAGAGCTGCAAAACAACTTAAACAATTTATAGAAACTTCTTAAAAGAGTAAGAAAAGCAGCTATAAAGCTCTTGAAAAATTACTTAAAAAAAAGGCCTATTGCAAGCCCTATAAGTAGTAAAGAGCTTTAAAGTAGTATTATAGCTTAACTAGCGTCTACTCTGCGCATAAAGCGCACAATTAAACCTCTTACTTACTTTCTATAGCTGTATATATTATTTAAGCCCTATAAATCTTGCTACTAAAAAGTCTTGTAGTAGTAGCTATTATGTAAAGCTTTGCAGCCTTAAGTTTAGTAGTAGTTTTATTCTTTAAATTAGGCGTTACGCTGTATACCTTAGTATTATTAAAGTTGCCCAAGCTTTTTAACATTACGCTTAAGAGTTCTTATAAAACTTCTGTGCTTATAATATGACTTATATATTTATATTGCCTAACTATACTTAGACTAAAAATAGTGCTTATAGTCTAGGTATACGAGTTTATTAAGTTTATAGCACTTTTTATTACTGATTAATAATACACACGTTACAACTCCCTTGTTCTTACTACTATTTTATTTAAGCTAGATCAGACTAGTATTAGACGTACTCTAGTTCTAGCCTAGGTCACAGGTATAAAGACAGCTTGGAATTTATTGTTACTTTATAAATTTTTTATATTCTTTTATACAAGGCTTATAAGTATTTTATTAGAATTATAGCTTATTTATATAGAGAGGTAATAAAAATAAAAAGACGTTAAAAAAGTTATAGTTCTAAAATCTTTATATTTTAATAACTAGAAGATCAATACTAAGAAGAGTTAGTAATTGAGAAGGCTAAGATTATCTTTTTTAACTAAGGCAACTTAGTAAGCTACTTAGTTAGCAAAATTGTGCTCTAATTTTACAGTAAACATAAAGATAAAAAAACTTAAAATTAGTAAAGAAAATAACTTTTTTTAAAGGTATAAAATTTAATATAATTATATATATTAGATAATACTAGCTTATGTCATTTGTATGTTAGTTCAAACGCAATTATAAAATAAACTATTAAGTCATAGTATAAAGCTTATTTAAAAAGCTTTTTAAAATTAATAACCAAAACAGCTTACTAATACTTAGTGTACCAGCCCTTAGCTTCTTTTACATGCAAATAACGCCTTAGTAATAATAGAATACAATTATTAATCGCCTTTTAAAGTAATTCATCCTATTCCTCCTTTATAGCAGCCTTAAAGGCTGCTATACTTCTCTTATTATTTCCTATACCTAAAGAAGTAATAGGCCTTTTAGCTAAAGCGTCTTTCAGCAAAGCCCACACGTTTTCTATAGAATCTAAATTAGGATTATAGGCAGGATGCTGAAAAAGCAATAACCTATTCCTAGAAAACCAAGATAAAACTTCTAAAGTTTTATAAATCTTAGCGTTATCCTAATCAAAGCTTCTAGCCTATATAGAGGTTAATAAGACCTTTAATTATTTAGAAAAGGATCGCAACTTTATAAAATAAATATAAATAATAGGCTTATAAGTAGGAAAAAACAGTATATATATCTTAATTTTTTAATTGCAGGTTTATTATACAAATTGAAATCTTTTTAAATATAGTCTAGATACCTAAGAGCAGTATTAATTAAAAGGCTTTTAATTACTACTAGATTTGATCTACTTCTTATCTAAATCGCTCCCCATACTTATATAGAAATATCTTAACCTATAACTAGATTAGTTATCTTGCTAAAAATAGATTAAAATAATAGAAAAACAGTAGATCTATTGAAGTCTTTTTCTAGTTAATTAGCCTTTTTTTAAACTTACTTTTATTAGTAGTAAAAACTATTTTCCTTCTAACTCTATTTGTTTAACGTAATTAATAATATTCTGTTCTAGCACTGTGCCCTTGCTTAACAGAAGACTTGTCTAAAAATAAAAAATTATCAATGTTTATATTTTTAAAGTTTTCAAGTGTTTGCTTGTCGTAAATGTAATAGTTATAGGCCTTTTTAGCGTTTAAACGCGTCTTTTTTTAAGAAATATTAATAAAATAGTTCTTTTTTTTAAGAAAGCGTTGTAAGCTTCTAATAGAAAAATTAAGACTTTTTTTTCAATAGACGTTAATTTGTCTTTTTAGAGCTTCTAGTAAGGTTTCTATTAAGCATTCTTATTGCTTTATTTAAAATCTTTAAAGAACGACCTTTTTTAGGTCTAAAAGTAAATTAAACCCCTTTTTTTTTCTATTTAATTCAATAGATAGTATTAGAAATACTTCTAGAAGACTTTTCTAGTATATTACTAACTAAAGAAATAAGCTTACTTTATAAATATGAAGTATAAACTTCTTGCTTAAATTAAGAAAGATTGCAAGACATAGAAAAGGTACTACAAAACAAGCAAGTTAAAATAAAAAAGAAGATTTAATATACTAAAATATTACTAAGCTATCACGTGATTAGTGCTTATGTAAGCAACTTTTTTTAACTCTTTAATTAAACTCTAAGTAAATAAGATATAAGTATCTAAAACTAGCTTACGTTATACTTACGTAAGCTTATCAAACTTAGTTTCTTAGTAACAATTTTTACAAGTATATAAAAAAGTTATGCTAATTTATATTTTTACTTTTTTTTATCTCTTTTTAAGCGAGATAAGATGCGCAATTATGCTAACTAAGTAGCTTACTAAGTTGCCTTACCTAAAAAAAAATCTTAGCTTTCTAAATCACTAAATCTTCTTAGTATAGATCCTCTAGTTATTAAAATATAAAAATTTTGAAACTATAACTTTTTAATGTTTTTTTATTCTTGTTACCCCTCTACAAACTACTACACGCTTCTATATACTTTTACTATTATATCTTCTACTAATACATATTATTATGTTTCCCTGCGCTATTATATTATGTTAAAATCTTGTCTTAGCTAGTAATAGTATATAGAACAACATTGTAGCTGTTTAATTTAACTACAGCTAAGCCTAAGCCTCTTTAAATATAAACTAGAAGCTTTATACTATTTTATATAATAACAATTTTAGTAAAATTTTCTTGATTTGTTACTAATCACAGCTTTTTAGTTTAGAGCTTTTAACTTTAGCAATAAAGTAAATTACTTTAGAAAAGTTGTATAAAGCGCGCTAAGGTAGAAATATAGAAATTACTAATCACATATTAAAATTAGAATTAATTACTAATAGCTAACTAAAACTACTTCAAGATCTTTTTAGAGCTTACCTAAAAATTAACCTACCATTAAATCTAACAACAACCTTTATTAGACAAAGCAGCTAGTAAGCAACCTAGTGATATAGTAAATAAAAAGAAAATAAAAAATAGACTTTAGATGGATTTAATTCTCTCTGATTTAGATAGAATTATCTAGTAAAATGCATATATTGCGTAATTAACCTAAATGGTTACTCTATTTAGAGACACAGCCGTACCTACTAGTAAAATACTGCTAATAATAGCTAAAATACTATTAAGCTAATTAATACAGCGCATATCTACTACCTCTATAAAAATACTCGTTAAGCTTATAAAGCGCATGCCTACTGTTTAAAATCTTAATAATAGAACTAACTTTATGTTCTGTTAGTAGTAAGCCTTAAATTTAAATAAAGTATTTACTAAAAATTATATTAAATTACTATTAAAGTAAACGCGCTTGTATGGCTTTTATATAGAGTTACACTACTAGTATTGTGGAAAGATACTTTAAACCGCAGTACCTAGCAATCTTAGCTTTAAAATAGTTTAAAAATATAGAAAAAATAGTTCCGTTTCTTAAGCTATATTTTTTATTTAGCAATAAACAGGCAGAAAGCTGTGTAGCTTTTTATAGCCTAGTAATAAACAAGAAAGTAATATTTTTAGCTCTTTAAGTAAGGCTTATTAGTATTGCTATTAAATAGTCTATTTTTAAGTTAAAATAGTTATTCTACTTACAAGTAAAGGTAACTTCTACTTTACATACTTAAAATTAATAGTTCAAGTACGCTAGTAAATAAGTTAAGGTTAGGTTGTAATTAAGTTAGCTTACGTTAGACTACAACTTAACTAAACTACAACTTAATTTTTCTACGCTAAAATTAGGTTATAGTTAAGTTGTAGTTATATAGACGTAGGTTGTAGTTAGATTGTAAGACGCGTAGTTGTAGTTATAGTTAAGTTATAGCGCACAGGCTATATATTCTAATTAAGTTGTAGTTAGGTTATTAAGAGAAGTAGTTAAATTGTAGTTATTAATATAGTTAGTTACTACAGTATAAAAAGTAATAGAAAAATGTATATTTATCTTATCATATATAGAAAAAAGCTTAACTACTATGTAGTTTTTTTGCAAAAAGCTAGTAGAACGTAAAATTAGTACAAATTTTTTATGGTATCTAATAGCTATTTTAGAAATTTTGTTCAAATGGTAACTCTTTTTATATAAATAGCATTAAGGTAGAGTCTATATTTCTTAGTTAGTATATAATATAAACATAACAAAAGTAGTTATAATATCTTTAAAATAGCTAACGTGTTTCCAAGCGAGTGGCCAACCCAAGCGAGTGGCCAACGCCAATTCCCAGCAAAATTTCAAAATATCCAAGGTCTATATCTCAACAACGACTAGGTAAATCTCTCTAAAAATCTAATATGATTGCTGCACTTATATAAAAAGAAATTTGTGAAAGTTTTAAGAAACTCTATCAAGTAGTTGTGGAGATAGACTACTTATACTCCTGTAAGACCACAGAACTAAGTATATATCTCTTCGTATTAAAGTTAGAGTTTTGAAATTTCAGCAACTCATTCTTTAAATAGATGCAGCAATTGTATTAGATTTTTAGAGAATACTACCAAGTCGTTCTTGAGATATAGACCTTGAATATTGTGAAATTTTGCGGGGATTTGGCGTTGGCCACTCGCTTGGGTTGGCCACTCGCTTATGAAACACGTTAACTAAGAACGCTTTAGCTAACTTTTAAAGAGTATAAATTACTTTTACCTAATAGCGCAAATTAGAGTAATAAGTGTATATAATCTTACAAATAAGACAGCTGCTAGAGTATTAACACGCGGATTACCTTGTTAATTAGGTAATCCTAGTAAGCTGTTTACGTGACGGCCCTGCTAGCGTCTATATAAACAGGCCAGATCGTCTTATGTCTCTTTAGTAGTTATTGGACACGTTGTTGTAGCATTTAGTTGATTAATACACTTACTTTCTACTTAGGTAACTAAGCAATTGCTCCTTCTTAGCTCCTACAACTCCTAAATAAGAGTTTACGCAGTAATAGTTTAGTTAACTCTTAATACTTTTTAATCTATCTTAGCGCAACAGCTATACGCTATTAGTGTTTAAATATTATAAAAGACTATAATAACTTACTGCCTAGCGTATATTAATGTTTTTACTTAACAGCCTTAGCCTTTATATATAATATAGGCAGCTTTTAACTAGCCTTTGCTTGCAAGTTCTTTATAGACGCCTTACTACTAATTAAAGCTTACACTATTCGCTTAGTACGCGCTATTATAGTAGTTATAAAGTTGTTAAAATCTGTAGTAAGCATATAAAATTATTATTTATTATCTCTACAGCAATAGAGTGCACAAGCAAACGAAATAAAAAGCTGTTATAATACAACATGCTAGGGTGTATTGTTAGTAGGTAGTAATTAGGAGTGTTTATAAATAGAAAAAATTTTAATTTTTAGTTGGCTTTAGTAGGGGCGCACAGGCCACAATAGCTACAGTATAGTAATATTTCTATATCTCTACCTACTATTTAACTACTACAAGTAAAATGAACTAATTATAATCAATTATTACATTTATTGAAATAATAATATTGAAAGAAGAGCTAAGTAATAGTCCTAGAGGCCTAGTTCTGCGTATTCTAATTTTAGTGCTATTAAGTTTTAAACGCAATAAGTAGGAGAAGCTTACAAAGGTATTTAATATAGCTATTGATTACAGCGCATGCTAATTTGGAAAGAGTTATAAATGAAAAAAAGATAAAATTAATAATACACTTACGCAACGCAGCTAAGGCAATCTAAAGAAAAGTTGCTATACAAATTTAAAATCTCTTTTAAGGAAATTATTAAGCTTTAGTTCTTAAGCTATTAAGCAAAGAACTTAAGTAGCTTAACTTAATCTTAAGATAAAGGCCCTATAAGACTTATTAGTAGCTAATTGTGCTACTACCTACTGATTAAAAAAAAAATAGGCAAAGAATAATATAAGAATGCTAGCATAAAAAGGTAAAAAGAGATAATAAAGTTAGCGCAAGAAGTGCTTAACAAAAAGCAACATAACACCTAGAAGAGTAGTAAGTTAATAATGTCATTTATTACAGAGTTATACTTATATATAAATAGTTAAGTAGCTATAGACAATCTTAATTAAATCTATAAAAAAATAAAAAAACGCATACTGTAAAGTTGATATAAGGCAGCACGCAAGAATTCTAAATAAGGTAGTGTGGGCAACAAAGAGCTTAAACAACAGTAGCTAAAGTTGTATATATACTTAGATCTACAGCTCTAGTATTATTCTGAAAAAGATTATACATTGCACTTATAATAAAAGATTAGCCAAGCTTTACACTAATACCTTTAAAAATAAATGAGCTAAAAAAAATTGTAAGACTTTGTTAATACTATAATTTTAAAGAAGTTAGCTGTTATTGCTAATAAAAATCAGAAGTAAGTTTTAACACATTCTTTATTACATATACTTACTAACTACAGTGGGGTGACAAAAAAAAGAAATCAAAAAAGTTAAAGTTTTCAAAGCGTTATATTTCATTAAATAGAAGGGCTATACTAAAAGGAGTTAGTGATTTGGAAAGCCAAGAACCTCCTCTTCAAGATAGGTTGCTTAGTAAGCTGCTTAGTCAGCACAACTGCGCCTGTAATCTCGCTTAAAGTATGTTTAAAAAAAAGCAAAAATAGATTTCGGAATATCTTTTTTGTGAACGTATAAAAAGGGCTGAAAAAAATTAGTTTAATTAGCTTCCGTAAGCATAATGTAAGCGAGTTTCAGAGTAATATTTCTCATTCCCTTATAGTTTAATAAAAGGATAAAGAATAGGGGTTGCTTACGTAAGCACTAATTACGTAATAACTGAATAAAAATATAGTATATTTACTCCTCTTGTTTATCCCAACTTTCTATTTCTATATTATCTCCTCTATGGCTAGCAATCTCTCTTAATTTAAACAACAAGTTTATACTTGATATTTACACAATAAATCTATCTCCTCTATTTGTAATATACTAGAAAAGCCTTCTAGAATTATTTACAATACTCTTTACTAAATCAAACAAAAAATGAACGCTCTTTTATCTATTGTTAGCTTAAAACGAGGTCGTCCTTCTAAGAACTTAAAAAAAGCAAAAAGAGTGCTTGATAGAAACATTACTAGAAGCCCTGAAAAGTCAATTCGACGTCTTTTAAAAGAAAACAGTCTAGATCTTTTTGTTAGGACCCTACAACGCTTTTTTAGAGAGGAGAACTATTCTGTTAATATTTCTTAAAAAAAGACGCCTTAAGACGCTAAAAAAGCTTATAAATATTATATTTACGCCAAGCAAATACTTAAAAGCATTAAAACTATAAACTTTTATAAAGTTTTATTTTTAGACAAGTCTGCCATTAAGCGTAGGCACGGTGCTAGGACAGAATACTATTAAACAAAGCACAATAATAGAATAGGAAAGAAAATTGTTTCTATAATAAATACAAGTAAGTTCTAAGAAACTTTAATTATTAAATAATAAACTATATTACATCTATAATACTTTTGTTATTTTAATCTATCTTTAGAATACTTACTAATCTAGTTATTGGTCAAGATATTTCTATTTAAGCTTGGGGTGTAATTTAGATAGGTAGAAGATCTAAACTAGTAGTAATTAAAAGCTATTTAATTACTACTCCTTTTAGGAATTTAGATTACATTAAAAAGATTCTAATTTCTATAGTAAAACCTGCAATAAAAAAAAGGTAAGTTATATATACTTTATTTTTCTATTTAGAGGCTTATTACTCTATATTGAAATTATAAAGTAAAAGTCTTTTCTTATATATTTAAGCACCTTACCAACTTCTATATAAGCTAGAAGTTTTAGCAAGATAACGCTAAGATTTATAAAACTCTAGAAGTTTTATCTTAGTTTTCTAGGAATAAGATATTACTTTTTAAGCATTCTGCCTATAGTCTTATAAAAAACGTGTAGGCTTTGCTGAAAAACGCTTTGGCTAAAAGGCCTATTGCTTCTTTAGGTATAAGAAATAATAAGAGAAGTATAGCAGCTTTTAAGGCTGCTATAAAGGAGGAATAGGATTAATTACCTTAAAAGACGATTAATAATTGTATTCTATTATTACTAAGGCGTTGTTTGCAAGTAAAAGAAGCTAAGGGCTAGTAAACTAAGTATTAGTACGCTATTGTAGTTATTTATTAAGAAAAAACTTAAAAAACAAGCTCTCTATTATTACTTAATAGTAAATTTTACTATTATCTTTAAACTTATACTAGAAAAAGATTAGCTTGTGATGTTTATTATATGTAAATTATAGCGATTTTTACCATTTCAAAAAAAAGTGATATTTTAATATATTCTTAAGTTTTTGAACCTGTATTTTCACTGCGAAGATTGAGAGCAATTATGCTGACTAAGCAACTTACTAAGCAGCCTATCCTAAAGAAGAGGTTCTTGGCTTTCTAAATTACTAACTCTTTTTTAGTACAGCCCTTGTAGTTATTGAAATATCAAGCTTCGGAAATAATAACCTTTTTGATTTCTTTTTTTTTGTCACCCCTCTGTATAATAGCTTAAGTACTAGAGCTTGAAATTTTTTTAAAAAGACTTTTAAATTTATAAAGTAAGTTTTCTTTTAACTACCTTAGCCGCGTTGCGTAAGTATATTGTTAATTTTAATTTTTTTTATATTTATAATTGTTTATAAGTTAGCATGCGCTATATTTAATAGCTATGTTAAATACTTTAAGAAGTTTCTTTTACTTATTACATTTGAACCCTAGTAGCACTAAAATTAGAATACGTAGAACTAGGCCATTAGGACTATTCCTTAGCTTTTTTTAATAATTGTTATTGCTATAGCTATAATAATAAACCATAATTACTTTACTTTAGTTGTAGTAGTTAAGTATTCGGTAGAGATATAGAAACATTACTATATTGTAGATAGTGTAGCCTGTGCGCTCCTACTAAAGCTAACTTAAAATTGAGATTTTTCCTATTTATAAACACTACTAATTACTACCTACCAATAATACACCTTAACACGTTATATTATAATAGCTTTCTATTACACTTACTTGCGCACTCTATTGCTATTAAAATAATTAATACTAATTTTAAAAGCTTACCACAAATTTTAATAAGTTTATAACTACTATAATAGCGCGCACTAAATAAAGAGCGTAGGCTTTAATTAGTAGTAAGGCGTCTATGAGAAACTTGTAAACAAAGGCTAGTTAAAAGCTACCTACATTATTTACAAAGGCTAAGGCTATTAAGAAAAAACATTAATTTACACTAGGCAGTAAGTTATTACAGTTTTTTATCATAGTTAAATACTAATAGCGTATAGCTATTATGCTAAAAAAAATGAAAAAGTAGTAAAAGTTAACTCAACTAGTACTAAGTAAACTCTTATTTAGCTGTCTTGTTTATACAATTATACACATTGATTACTTTAATTTTTACTTTTAAGTAAAGGTGATTTATGCTTTTTAAAAGTTAGCTAAAGCGTTCCTAGTTAGCTATTTTATAAGTATTATAACTACTCTTGTTATTTTAAAATTTTATACTAACTAAGAAATAAAAACTATAACCTTAATGCTATTTATATAAGAAGAGTTATTATTTAAGCTAAGAATTTAAAGATAGCTATTAGATACTATAAGAAATTTAGCACTAACTTAATGTTTTACTAGCTTTCTATAAAAAAAATTACATAGTACTTAAGCTTTTTTTATATATATAATAATATAGATATACTCTTTTTATTACTTTTTATACTGTGATAACTAACTGTGTTAACAACTACAACCTAACTACTTCTCTCTATAACTTAACTACAACCTAACTACAACCCACGGTCTGTGCGCTATAACCTAACTACAACTATAACTACGCGTCTGTGTAACCTAACTACAACCTACGTCCGTGCGACTACAACTTAACTACAACTTAATTTTAGCGTAAAAAAATTAGGTTGTAGTTAGGTTAGGTTGTGGTCTAACGTAAGCTGACCCAACCACGACCTAACCCCAACCTATCTACTAGCGTACAACCACCACCTTTGTTACCTTAAAAATAAATAAAAAGGCTAAAGCTAGTCCGCTTACTTATAAAGCACGCTAGTTATGTTAAAAAGTTATCTTAAAAGGCTAAAAAGCTGACGTTCCTTAAGATGAACAATATTTAGAATTATGTAGAAGCACGTGCAGGGTTAAAGAAACTCGCGCTCGGTACAGCAGCGCTCGACGGGTGGGAAAAGGATGTAAAATATGTAATACTGCATGGCAAAAATTTGACTCAGCCGAGGTTTGAACTCGGGACCTTCAGTGCGCTTAACAACAATGCTGTTGTTAGACTGACGTGATGACCAACTACACCACCGAGCCCTCTGTTGATGTCTATAATGAGTGGTTGTTTCTTATATATTACTATTCGCTGAAAAATTGAACAAGTAAACCTGAGACGCGCACGGCCGAAAGTCGACCGGCGCCGCCAGCCTCCCTAAAATTCAGCGCGGTCGTACATTGCGCTAATTTGTTTCGCAACTAATCACCGTATCACATGCTACTGTAGTACTAACCGTTTGCGCGAGGGTTGGTTACAAGGTTAGTGCCCATTAGCGCCGGCAGGCACTAGCGATTGAAGGCAGCAGCCCTTTCGTTAGGGTCTAAGCGCCTTGCTTACATCACCCCGTTGTGCTTCTATGAAACATGTCCCACCTCGCCTCTTCTTCCTTCGCCGCAACCCGAAAGTGCCACGCCATTGGTTCACACCGTCTACATCCGTATCGTACGTCAGTCTCTTCCAGACCTCGATCTCGGTCGCCTTTACGTGCGCCGATGCTGTGCTGCTGTCCCTGAAAGTATTGACACTACAGCCCACGTCACCGACTTTGGCAACCTGAGCGCGTTGCACATGCACGGAAACTAAAGGTCCTCCGTACTTAAATTCGTTTTGCTACCACATTCTCTCTTCTATGGCTCGGCTTGCCATTCCAATAGGAGCCTGACACGCGTATACACCTTCAACCAAAGACTGAGGCCTGTACCCAAGGATCCATAGGATCGGGTATTTCGTTCACCCTTCTTACGAGTAAACAGCATTTCAGAGACTCATCCTTGGCGAGCGCCTGTGGTCCCTGAAATTGAGAAGGTGTGTAATTCTTCTTATAAGTACTTACACTCACTAAGCAAACCAGTCTCGAACATCCATACGCAGAGTATGCCAATCTTGTTTTCCATTCCATCCATCAGCATGAAATTCTGGAGGGGCAAGCATGCGATATCTTCCAGCTCATCTAGAACTCTCTCTATACTCTGCCGGGGTAAGAATCACTCGTTACCGATTCGAATTGTTGATTAAGCTTTGTAGGCGAGAGAATAAGTCGTGAGGAGCTTTTCAAATATACGAATGGACGCTTCTTGGCTAGAGAGAAGGAATTATGCGACCAAAGATATCTGAAATTCGACTTGGACCAGCTCTGTGCTGTAGCCGCCTCTGCCGGCAGTAGCAAATCGCCTATCCGCACAATTGAGAAA
This sequence comes from Alternaria gansuensis, assembly GCA_009289805.1. Lineage (NCBI taxonomy): Eukaryota > Fungi > Ascomycota > Dothideomycetes > Pleosporales > Pleosporaceae > Alternaria > Alternaria gansuensis. The sequence goes on from WBOK01000077.1 coordinate 143,806, forward strand.
ATGGAAGGCGGCTTTAGCAAGGCATTACTTATGAGCAAAGAAGATGGAACTGAGGTTGTTGCTAAACTTCCCTTCTCTATTGCTGGGCCTCCTAAGTACCTAACAGCATCTGAAGCAGCCGTTCTGCAATACTGTACGTCTTCCGTGTTTTAGAACGCAAAGCTTGTGACTGATTAATGCGCCAATAGTGCATGATCACACCACAGTTCCGGTCCCCAAACTCCTGGCATGGAACGCCGACTCTTCGAACCCAGTCGGTGCCGAATACGTCATAATGGAGAAGGCTGTCGGCTGTCAATTGGTTAAGAAATGGGGAGAGATGGAAGATTTGAGTCATCTTGAATTCATCAAAAATCTATGCAAGGTTGAAGCTGATCTCGCGGCGATTGCTTTCCCGGCCAATGGAAGTCTTTACCTCCGCAAGTCAATGGGGGCCGGTGCCAAGTACAAACCTCTAGCGCCCGAAATGGACCCTTCTGGCCAGTTTTGCATCGGGCCGTCTTGCGAGCGGTCATGGTTCGGCAAGGACGACGCGGAATGTGTACAGGCCCGCTTTGACCGAGGGCCATGTAAGTAATACTGGGCTAACTTCTTTTCCTAACTAATAATTATACCTTACTAGGGCCCACTCTACCTGCTTTTGGCGTTGCGCTTGCCGAACGTGAGATTGCACGTATCGAACAGAACTTCAAAGTTGTACCCTACGGGCCACCAAGAGGCTCTACTGAGGAACAGGTTGCCGTTTTGAGAATGGCTAAAGAGGTCTTTTTTAAGATGGACGAGAATACTATTCCAGGACGCTTCTCGTGGCCGACCTTGTGGCATACCGACCTACACATGGGAAACATTTACGTTTCTGATGAAGAGCCTACCCAAATCGTCTCGCTAATTGATTGGCAATCTATAGTGGTCTCGCCTTTGTTTTACCAAGTTCGCTTCCCCGAATTCATTAGCATTGGCGAAGACTACGAGCTTGGAAATGAGGTACCAACGCTCCCCAAGAACATCGACGAAATGGACAACGACGATCAAGCGATTATCAGGTTCAAACACAAACAAACAATGATGGGCAAGGCTTACGAGGCTGCCAGCGGTTTCAAGAACAAGAATGTCTTCAAATCTTTACGTCTTCCTCCTCTTTTCCGACAACTTTTCCTCCGTTGCGGAGAAGCGTGGGAAGAAGGCATTGTACCTCTTCGTGTTTGCCTAATTGCAATAGCCGACATATGGAATGAGGCAGGGTTTTCCGGCGACTGTCCATGCAACTTCAGCGAGGATGAGATTAAAAAGTATCAGCAGGATTTTCAAGAATACCGAGACCACCACAAGATCTATGAGCTCGCCAGGGAATATCTGGGTACTGATGCCGACGGCTGGATTGCCCCTGACGATGACTTCGAGGAGAAGGAGCAGCGGAACAAGGAACTCTTTGAACTTTTCATAGCTCACTGCGCAAAGTATGGTAAATCGGCTGAAGAGATACAGGAGATATGGCCGTACCAATGAGGGTTTAAGCGTTTCTCTCTGTTCATAACGCAAGTTCAAGAGCTCATCAAGGGCAAAAATGTAACAGTGCTATCAGGACGTTTCGAGTTTTTACTGGAAGTGGTTTCACATGAGAAATTAAAAGATTCATACATTCCTTCTACTGCATTGGAACTTATGTGCAAGAGCACTACATCTTACGCTACATACACTGGATTTCCAGTTCATCCGTCAACAAGCAGCGGGGAAAATGTCGTCGTAGCTTCGCCAAAAGGAATCTAAAGAATCTGTCAGCGCCTTTAGACTTATAAAAAGGATCCTTGTACCTCTTAGCCAATCTTCGACTTGAATTGCGTGGCCACAGTCTTGAACAGGTCTTGAACCACCTCCTCCTGTTTATCCTCTGGGGTATTTGGATCGATCTCTACAGACGCAACGTTGGCATGGGTTCCTTTCTTGTTGCTGATATATTCCTTGAGGGCGGGGTTCTTCGCCTGGGAGTTGACTTGTAGGTTGACCTTCTTTTTTCCATTAATCACCTCTCCGGCATCATAGCGCAATTGGAGTGCTGCGTCGTTCTTCTCCGTCTTTGACGGGAAGATACGTCCTCCAGGGGTTTGCTGTTGGAAGAATTTCTTCCAGTTATTCGTCTTAATGATATTATCGTGGAACTCCTTAAGGACTCTCGACATCTTGTAAATGCACGAGTGTGTGTTTGAAATGACGCCGGGTTTGCGGCTAGTGCTTTCGACCTAAGATAACAGGGTGAGGAAATTTTGATGAGCAACAAGAATTTGACTGGTTTGGTAATAGGTTCAATAGATAGATTGGACTCAAAGGTTCATCACAAACTGCTTTGTGACGAACATTTATACCAGTAACTGGACGAGAATTCGACCGACTCTACCCGCCAGGAAGTGAGCAGCAGAACAGGACGATTGACAGGGCATTTCCATTCATACCCGATTAAGCGTATTCTCACTCTCTCTAGTCCTCTATTCGCTCTGCAAATCCGGTGTGGCACAGCTCCACGACGGGGCCAAAATTGAGGCTGCAGGTCGGCTCTTATGCAGCGGCTACTCCAATATTATCATTGGAGTGTGTGTTTACTGCGGCGTAGTCGCGGCATACAGGGCATACTATTGCGTTCTGATCTCATGTTCATCGTTCTGGCAAGTCGATTTTGAACTCTGCGCCTTGCTCACGCGGTGTGCCGGTGGTGCTACCGGTAATTGTTTAGTTCTGCTATGCTTTCCTTAATTTTCCCCTTTGTATCAACAGCGATATCTCAACCCTATCGCGCTCAAAAGAGTCGACAAGTACGCATTCTTAAGTCAACCTAAGCATTTATCTCATTCATATCGCCAGGTGTTTTAGTTAGTGAGCAACAGTAAGGGACAGTTCAAAATCCATTCACATCGGTACTCTTTGCCCAATTGACTAGTGCACAATTAGGCGCTGTGATTACCTGGCGCAGGGCCGGTATCTTAGATGCCTGCACTTATTTGAAACCCTGTGCCGCAAGTGAGTAGGTATCGGTTTGAGTGTGGACCTTGGCGGCGCCTAATTTACAGTTGCGCCGCATACCGAGGTGGACGGGCCAACGAGCCACCACCACCCAACGAGCCACTTTTACATAGTAATTTCAGCAAATTTCTAATATTAAAATTGCTATAACTTTTCTAAATGTAAACTTTTTTTTAAAAGCCTTGAAAATTTAGAGTCTAAAAGCATAGGTCTATAGATCTAGAATTTTACATTAGCTTAGTAAGCTTTAGTTGTAGAGATATATACTCTGTAAAGTTTGTATATAAATTTAAACTTTTTAACTATAATAACTAAAAAAAAATCTAGATAGGCCAAAATATACTATTTATACCTTGTAGTATAGGATATTAGTAATATTTTTCTCAATAGTATAATACTTAAAAAGAAATAATAGAAATTCTAAGTTTATACTATTAGAGAATCTTATTTTCTATATAACTTTTTTGCATGTCAATCTTTTCTGAAACTTCTTGGAGATTAAAGATATAGAAGCTTAGAACTAAAATTCTAGAATTTTACTTTACTTTAATATAGCTTAGTTGTAACGGCGCAGGCAAGACTTACGGATCAGTATCGGCAGAAGGGATCACGGCAAGGCATATGGGAGTGCGTTGTGATCCACAAAGGAGCCTTGATTTAAATAAGACACCTATAGGCCTTGTACGAAAGGATATTAAAAAATCTACAGAGCAACTATGGGTCCTGAGCTGTCTTTATACCTGCGATCTGGGCCAGGACCGGAGTAGGTCCAATACAGGTAAGATCCTGAGATAACGGTGAGGATAACAGAGTTGTAACGTGTTCGTTACATTAGTTAAAAAGTTTATATTTGTATACAAAGTAGATATTTCTATAACTAATGCTTACTAAGCTAAAGTAAAATTCTAGATCTATAGACCTATGCTTTTAGATTCTAAATTTTCAAGAATATTAAAAAAAGGTTGACATTTATAAAAGTTATAGCAATTTTAATATTAGAAATTTGCTGAAATTACTATGTAAAAGTGGCTCGTACTCCTCCCGCCAAAAAAACAGGAACTTTCAGCTTCACACCCGGTCATCTCTGATAAAAGAAAGAATCAAGAACTCAAATAACGCCTGTGCTCTAGGGAAGCGCTGCCGAAGCAGAGCTTGAGCAACCAGACAGACTCGCTAGCCTTCCGCGATTAATACAATCTTTTCTACCCCGTAATCGTCGTATTCCTAAGTACCGCCACGATTGCGCTTCTACTTATGTGTACGCAAGCGATAAGGGCAGACGGTTGACATTGGTCGCTTGTTGCTTCTAATATAGCGGCTGCGATCTCTGCTTTCTCTACTGTCGTCGCTGCTTTTGTTGCGATAGCATACCTCAGTATCATAACCGCTGTACCGCGCTGCCGAAAGAGGTTTTAAAGCCGAAGAACGGTTAGAGAACGGCCTGCCGCGGGGAGTGGACGACTTTTATCACTTCGCTAAGTGTGCAGGGTGCTTACAGCGATGTTTCGATGCCATATCCGGCATTTACTTACAGTCCCATATAGGACCACCCCTTGCGTGCCCTCACTAGGCACAATCCGGGCACTTTATAGCAAAAGGAACGGTAGACACTCCGGTAGATTCGGGTGCCTGCAAGTTCTTGGCAGATTTCGTAAGAGATAGGCAAGGCTTGGGCGAGAATACTATATAAGTGCGTAAGCTTAAATACTTGTATTTTATCAAAGAGTTTTTTTTCTTCAAGGAATTCTTTTCGAAAAAATAATTTTTCATTACGTTAAAAAGCTTGTCCAAAAGGCTAAAGCTGCATACAACACTATACTATACTAACCCAACACTACATGACTCGGTTGTGGCTACCTGCATACAGCGTCCTCGGATGGTATCTGAGCAGCGAAAAAAACAACAACAGCAACGTGATGACTACTCACAACAGACATTGCGAGAACACTACAAGACTCTATTAATTTGAGCACCTCTTCTACAACTTGCTGCCTGCTTGTCGTCTCTTCTCCTTCTCTTTATCCCTCAACAGCCGCCGTAGGATCTTTCCTGATGGCGACTTCGGTATCTCGTCGATAAACTCAATGCCACCGCTAATCCACTTGTATCGTGCCTTGTGTTCTTCGACGTACTTTTGGATTTCGCGAGCGAGAACGCGGTCGTTTTCTTCCAGACTGACTGATGGCGCTTTGACGACAAAGGCTTTTGGTACTTCCCCGGTCTTTTCATTGGGTATCTGGATGACGGCGCAGTCATTTACGGCAGGGTGCGTTAGGAGATGTGCTTCGAGCTCCGCGGGTGCAACTTGGTGGCCCTGAAGAATTGTCAGTACTCCTCATTTCACACAGTAAGTAGAGCCCGTACTTGGACCTTGATGAGTTCCTTGATACGATCGACAATGAAGACATGTTCGTGACCATTTGGCCCTTTCTTGAAGACAGCCTCATCTCCGGTACGCATAAACCCATCTTGGAATGTTTCCTTGTTGGCTTTGTCGTTGTTCAAATAACCTAACACAACTGAAGGCGACTTAACCATCAACTCGCCAGGCTGGTCATAGCCGGTAATCTCAACGCCCTCGATGGTCACGATCTTACATTCGATGCTTGGCAGCAGGGAGCCAGAGGATCCGAACCAGATGTCATCGGGAGTAGACGAAGAAACAACGGTACATGTCTCCGTGAGGCCATATCCTTGTCGAATCTTCCAGGAAGGGAATAGCTTCGAGAGATCTTCTGCTGTCTCTTTTCCCAAAGGTGCAGCGCCGGTAAAGATGGACCACACAGAGCTGAGGTTGTACTTGTCAAGTAAGGGCTTGTTCTTGGTCATCAAAATGATAATCGGTGGTACCAAAAACAACGAGTTAATCTCGTAGTCTTGAATCGCCTGTAGAGTTGATGCAAATTCGAATTTAGGAAGGACTACCACGCCATCTCCACGGTAGACGTTCGCATGGCAAATGACAACCAAGCCGTAGATATGCGACATGGGCAACAGACCAAGGGCGATTTCAGTGTAGTCGGATTGATTTCGCACGTCTTTGATGATGGTGTCTCTGTAAGGCTTCTCGTAGGTCGTTATTTGCACTGCTTGTGGTTAGCTCCTTTCAATGTAACTTCGAAACGGCTTACTTGTGTTGGCGATGACGTTCCTATGTGAGATCATGACACCTTTCTGCGTGAAACGTTAGTATAAACTTGCGCGTACATTGAGGACATCCGTCACTTACGGGTAACCCAGAGGTACCGCTGGAGTAGCAAAGGAACGCGGTTCGCAGAGCACCGTCGCCCTTCTTCCAATTCAACCGTGGCAGACGATCAAGCTTTTCGCCCTCGCGAATGAGGTCGTCCACTGTCTTAGACTCCTCTGGCGTCTTCTTCCCGGCAAATGTCTCCGGCACCTCCAGTATGTATATGCGATTCTCGGGGATACCGCTGTTCTTCGCAGCTTGTCGCGCAATTCCCAGTAGGGGAACACAGGTGAAGAGGGCTTTCGCGCCAGAGTTCTTCAATTGATATTCGAGTTCGGCGGCGCTGTAGGCAGCGTTGGCGGGTGACTGAATACCACCCAGACGATGTGTGGCCCATGCTAGTGGGAGTGTGTCGATCTACCAAATGTCAGTTTCGACATGGTTTGTCAATCAAAGCATGCTTACCGTGTTGACAGAGAAGACGGCGATGACCTTGTCCCACTCGGTCGCCTCATTTGGGTGGAAGCCAAGCTCCTTCGCGAGACCACGGGCCAGATAATCAACGCGGTCTCGCATATCCAAACAGGTGTATGCCTTTCCGGTCAGTCCGCAGATGAACGGCTTGTTCGAGTAGCCAAGCGGATGACGTCCATAGTGTTCATCTAGCATGAAGTCGCAGATGGGAATCGAGTCAGGCGGGTCGAAGGGAAGCTTCGGCACCCATGCAGGAGGATTGAAAGGCATGTTGGGTGGTATCTAACGGTACGTCAGCTATGCGCGGAGCTTTGAGAGAGATGCAGGTACGCACATATGATAAGCCTCAATTGGCGATGCAAGGAGAGGTTAACGGAGGAATCATCGCTCCAGCTTTAAAGCACGCGCCCATCTTCCTGGATGACGTTAGCATCGTCGGATGCCGTCTGTTTTCCCAGCCGAATAGCTGATGCCAGCCCCCAATTGTGGGGAACTGGGGTACCGAGGTCTTGTCCCAATGAGGCTAAGCCATTCTTCATACCGGCGTTGAATCGGTGACACCAAGAGGCGACTCACCACTCACCATGACCGACACAAGCAGGTGGAAGGAGTCTGAGAACTCGCGAGAGCATAGTCAGAGGTTGCGAGAATGCCGATTCTCTCATGGCATGGCTGCCATGCGCGCTGAAAATCGCTCTCATAACACCATGGCACAGCAAGAGCCTCCCTTAATGACGTCCTGCGCTGACCCTCTTCACCTTTACCACCTCTCACGTTTGCCCACTCTCACCTCTTCTCTCGAGCGAGAGCGACTCGGCAGGCTTCTGCGTGATTTTACGTATAACTGTCTTCGCATTTCCGCACCATTTCAATTGAATTTCTATTGTCCGCATGACACGGATGCCACGATCCTTTCTGCTGCACCAAACCTCACCCCGTAATTTCTAGACTTCAATTCATCTTTCTTGTCACATCAACTATCGTTATATAGATTCGTCACATCGTCTGCCAACATACGACTACTGCTCCCACTCATCTCGCCATGCCGTTCTCGAAGCGCAAGGCTGGCAACGGTGATTCTGATTGGGAGGGTGCACGAGCCGTGAAGCAACCCAAATCCACTCCCGAATATAGGGCAGCTGAAATACAGGCAGACCGCGGTAACTACGGAAGTATATCTTCCCAGCGTCCAACACGAGAGAGGAAACGTCCAAAAAAATTCTTTGACACACCGCCTCAACCTGTCTACAAGAAAAAGAAAGCCACATCAAATAAAGCTATACGGTTGCTAAAGAAACTATCTCTAAAGAGGACATTGGCCGTGAAGAAGCGTACGAGTCAACGAACTCAGGCTGAGCCTCAGGCGGCGTCGGACACTGCTACTGATGACGTCGGTAACTCGCCAAAACTACTGGGGGTGATGTCGAAGGTAGTCCGTCTCAAAATATCCCTAGATGACTCAAGATTCGATACAACCAATTGTGATTTAAGTCAACAACAACTAGACAATGGGTCCGAGAGTGAGCTGTCATCCCCACCATCAAGTTGTGTTAGTGGAGCCTTTCAAATTTCCCAGTGGTCAAGCTAACATGCAAACAGATTCTCGCCTGCAAGTACACACAGGCCTCTCTTCCGCTGGACGGACTGGGTCAATGTGCTCAGCGTATACCAGAGCATATGCCCGCATCTAGTCAGGATGGCGCAACTCCACCTGCTTCGCAAATTGCTCTCCCCAGCCTGGTGCTCATGTCACACCAATGGGAGCTGAAAACGCCTGAACATGATGTGCGCAGCATTCCGAAGTTTGTCAATCATACACAGACACCACCATCAGTCCCTGCGGAGGAAGTCGATGGTAGCTTCGCATACCTGACGCCCGACTCAGCACTCAATCGTGACCTGAGTACCGCAAATAAAAAGTCGAATGTTGAGCTTGAGAATGAACAGCTGCCTAATCAGAACTCGTACCTGACACAGCCCACATTGTCTTTGGATTTCGGCTGCGAAAAAGGCGGTAGAGATGGTCATACAGACCACAACTGTTCTGCGGCTGTTTCTGTTCTCCAAACCCCAGATCGTGTTCGAGAAGTGAAATCCTGGCTTCAAGCTGGCGACCCTGCTAGTCATACCAAGCCGCCAGATCGTGGCCTTATTGAGCTGGTTCCTGGTGTGTATGCGGAATCAGAAGCAACAACAGAGAGCGAAGAATTAGGCGACACTCTCGTCGGCGAACAGCTCTACACACACGACACGCACTACCTCCGTGATCTAACTGAGCGGCTCCTTGCGCAACAGAACAAAGGCTCCAACAAACCAGAACCACACGGACAACCTGAAGTATGGGCTGATGGACGGCAGGAGCTTTGCGAGACACTGCATTACTATCGCGCATACCAAAGCGCCTGCTACTCAACCGGGGGCTTCGCGAGAGGCTTCATGTTTGACAAGATTGCCCATAGTCGAGACTACATGGACAGTAACGTTGTCATCTCACGAGCAGGTGGTGGTCTTATGAAGGACATTGACTCTGGTGAGATGAAGTCGAAGAGGGATCAATCTGAAGATTCTGCTGCTCTAGGCTTGAGAAATTGCATGATTCATCACAACCCAGTAGTCATTATTACCGGAGTCGACAACCCAAACATCCCATCAAAACCACCGCATCAATATTGTGTTCTGGACCACTTCAAGCCCACTAATATTTGGGTTGAGAAGAGCGGTAACAGTAAGATTGTGCGATATCGCTTTGAGAAGTTGAACACGAAGAGAGTGTCCTGGTGGCAGGCAAAGGATGCACAGGAAGTCGTAGAGCTTGGCTCGCTGCCACCTCCGATCGAGGAGACATGTGAAAGTTGCAACGTGCAGTCTCAACAGGTATACCTGAACGGATGGATGTGTTTACAACCGGCATGCGACGCCTTCTGGAAGATGCTAACGCCCACACCCGGACCTGGGAACAGTACGTCAACTCAAGAGCCCAAAGAGTCAGCTCTGGTCTACGACCCACGCTTTCTCAAACAGAAGACTCCTTGGCACAACGACGACCATGATTACCCTCTGGTCTCCAATGCTGCCGAGCTTTCTGGACATTCAATCCCTGGTGAGAATACATCAGTCGCATTCTGGTCGGGTATGGTCTGCCCTAAATGCGGACGTTGTACGTCCCGTTTAAACTGGACGAACTGGGCGTGCTCTAATACCGCATGCGACTACACGAGGACGCCTCCACATACGCTCATCTCTGCACTCTCCCTCCGCGACCCGTTATGGCCAGTGACTAGCAGCTATACGCTCTCTAGAGATACGACATCACCTTTGTTGGAGCTGAAGGTGTCCTTTAAGCATGGATATCGCATCAACCGGTATGTGATACCTGGAGTCGACGGGTTCATAACGCACATGATTGCCAACAAGACGGTGCTTGAAGAGGAAGGGGGACCAGACGCGATGTTTGAGGAGCTCCAACAAGCGGATATTGGGTTACAGCGCCGGTCAATGCCGAATGGCCAGCTGAAGGGGCCGAACTACTGCCGCCACTTCGCTGTCAACTATGGCATGCCGTACAAATTCATCGCAGCTACAGCATCTCGCCCTTTTGATGGAGCCGCTCGCCCAATAACAAGCACCCGTAGTCGCCTGAACTGGGCCACCAAGCTGCTTCTGACACAAGAGACTAGCAAGAGCATGGAGGAAGTCAAGCAAGAGTGGCAGGAGAAGGAGTTCAACGAAGTCCTAGCATTAGGATACTTTGAAGAACAAAAGATCAACTACCACGACGACGGCGAGTTCGGCCTCGGTCCCACTATCGCCACCTTGAGTCTGGGAGCACCAGGAACCATGCGCATCCGAATGAAAGCACGCCACTATCATGGCGTGTCTTCTGGTGCAGGCCTATACGATGACGCTGCACCAATCCCAGGATGCCAACAATACGACGCTCGTCTCGCGCTCCAGGCCTCTCTCGACATGCTCAGGAAATCAGATTCAAAGGCGTGGAACGCGAGGAGAAAGCAGATCCCCAAACAGTTGGGACTCAACACCAGAGGTACAGCGAGGAATGCGCTAACCATGCAGCTCGGGCATGGTGATATTGTCATCATGCATGGGGCGGATGTGCAGAAATACTATGAACATGCTGTGGAGCATGCGGGCAAGCTGAGGTTTGCGCTTACTTGTCGGTACATTGATCCTGAGTCACTGAAACCTGAGGACCAGCCGCAGTATGAGGTTGGTCCTGATGTGGAAGGATACGATGGATCAGGATCGATGTGACTGTTTGGGCATTGGTGAGGAGAGAAGGTTATGATTCCATGTCATATAAGTATTTAAACGAAGCAGGGCTTAGATAGTTCATTTGACGGCGGGCTCTATCCGGTGGATACCATGTCATCATTTGAAAAAGCTGACATATTTTGCACTTTTACAGACCATTTATAACGGGTATTTAGCTTTTATATTTCACGCACATCACGTCATCATTCGTCTGATCTTCATATCTCCTGCTTCCACTCCTTGTTAAACGCCCGTCCAATAACAATTCTCCGCACCTCACTCGTTCCAGCACCAATCTCGTACAACTTGGCATCCCTCAATATCCTTCCCACAGGGACCTCATTCATGTATCCCATGCCGCCCATCAGTTGCACGGCATCAGCCGCAACCTCACTCGCCCTCTCAGCCGCATAGAGAATGGCCCCCGCGCAGTCTTGTGTCTTGATGTCAGGACTAGCATGCGACTTGTCGACTGCGCGCGCCACACTATACGTAAACGCCTGACTGGCACGGTACTTTGTGTACATGTCGGCCAGCTTCCCCTGTACAAGCTGGTTGTGTGCTATCGGGATGCCAAACTGCTTTCTCTGGTGTGTGTAAGGAAGGACGTTGTCGAGAGAGGCTTGCATTAGCCCCAAAGGCCCGGCGGAGAGGACGAGGCGCTCGAGATCTAGGCCCTCCATCAGGACGCGGACGCCGCGGTTTATCTCGCCGAGGACGTTCTCGCGGGGGACGAAGACGTTCTCGAAGACGAGCTCGCCTGTGTTGGAGCCGCGCATACCGAGTTTGTCTAGTTTGCTCGCGACGCTGAAACCGGGGGTGCATGTGTCGAGGATGAAGGCTGTTATGCCTTTGGAAGCGGCGTTGGGTTCGGTTTTGGCGTAGACAACTATTATGTGTGCGTCTGGGCCCTGGTTGTTTTTTTTCTGGCGTTAGAATACAGGTCGTTCTGCTTCAGGAAACTTTTGTGGGAGGATAGTAAACAACATACGTTCGTAATCCACATCTTGGTTCCATTGAGCAGATACCCACCGTCCACCTCCTTAGCCGTCGTCTTCATGCTAACAACATCACTCCCCGCACTATGCTCACTCATGGCCAATCCTCCAATCTGCTCTCCGCTAATCAAGCCAGGTAGGTATTTCTTCTTCTGCTCTGCATTCCCGTTCAACATCAACTGGTTGACGCACAGCTGGCTATGTGCCGCATAGCTCAGTCCTATGCTGCCGCTCGCCCGCGACAGCTCCTCCATGACGACGCAGTGTGCTTGGTATCCCATTGCTAGCCCGCCAAACTCCTCGTCGGCTGTTATACCCAGGAAGCCGGCTTCGCCAAACTTCTGCCACATTTCGTTTGGGAATTCATTCTGCTTGTCGGTGCGGGCGGCGAGCTCTTCGGGGATTTCGCGTTGGGCAAAGTCGCGCACTGAGTCACGGAGTTCGTCGAGGTCAGATTGGGTAGGTGGTGTGAAGGCTTTGGGGTGCTTCGTTGATGCGTAGCGGGTGATGGTGGTGGTGGAGAGGACGACGGCGGCGGGACGGACGCGTGTTTGGCGGATGCTACGTGTGAGGAGGCGAGGGGCTAGAGATGCCATTGCTGCTACGATTTGTTATGGAAATTGCAAAATGATAACACAAGTCATGAAGGATTGTGGTGACATGTTTGACAGTAGCAGTTCGGTTTGCGACGGCTGATGGACCGAGGCACCTTCCTAACTTTACTAGCGTCTGGGGAAGAGGAAGCAGTGGCGGCGTAGTTTCCGCTCTTCCTTCACAAGCATCGATGAACACCAGCATCGTCAAACAACCCCTCAAAGCTCATGAACACGCGTCATCCTCCTCCCATTACACTCTCCCACATCCAAAGCCACTAAAAACCTGCTCACGGCATTATATGCCGCAATGGTCGCCGTCAACTCAACAACCATGGTATCATCCAGCACCGACTTGACCATCTCCATAACCCTATTTTCAACCTGCACACCCACAGTCATCTGATCTGTATAGACCATAACCGCATACTCTTCCGTGCTAAACCCTAGTAACCCCTCCCTCTCCACATCTCCATGTCTTGTAACCGGTAAATCGAGGATAGTCTGCAATACTTGTTTGGAGACGCCTGCTTTCAGTGCGAGAGCGGCATGCACGTCCCACTCGTGGACTGCATGGTTCAGAACGGCGATTCGGCTTATAGCTAGTTCCTTGAGGTTAGAAGGCAGGCTGGTCTTGGTGCGGATTGCGCCGATGAAAGAGTTCCAGCCATCTGCTACGGCAGGATTGTGTAGAAGAGCGAGGTCGAGAGGGATGAGGGGGCGGGGCTTTCGTCGCTCGGCAATGCGCTCGTAGATTGGTCGGGCTTCTTCATTTGGGGGTTCGTTTGGAGCGTATGAGACGCGCATTTTGTATATGTATGTAAAGCTGAGGGTTCGTAGGTGGACCGTGGGTAGGATGTTACGAAGTTGTGGGCGTGGTAGGGATGAGGAGAGTGGGCCGAGGGACATTGGACGTCGGCAAAGCATGGGAGGATGGAGAGATTTATATACCTTGTCTATGCATGTGCAGGGACTATCACGGATATGCTTTCCGGTTTCTGGAATAGCTAGACGTGCAGTGCTGAGCCATGGCTTCGGTCTTATCAAAAGTCAAGTTTTCGGAAGAGTACGTGATTCTAGTGTCATGATACGTAGTTTTCCGTAAATCCTGCTAATTGAAACACGTACATATCCAACGCCGTAAAAGATCAATTGTTTTACATCCTGCTCTGCTGATCGAACACATTCGGTAACCTGGGGATACCCTCCAACCTGCTGGTCTTCTTGCCCGCTGGTGCGAGCGTAACGTTGTATGTCAAGTCGAGCTTCGCCTTCGGGTCGTTGCTGGGCTTGAAGTCTAGTAGTAGGTCGTCTTTGACCGCAAAGACAGTGTCGTTGGTAACCCATTGGTCATCACGGGGGTATAGTTGTGTGATGAGTGGCTTGTAGTTTTCGGCTGAGACCATGAGATGGATGTGCGCGGGACGGAAGGGGTGGCGGTCGAGAGCTTTGAAGAGTTGGCCAGCAGCGCCTGTCGAATGTGTTAGTTATGCTCGTACAAGGTCTTGAGAGTTCAACATACCATCAGTAGGCAGCGAGTACGATGTTGGCTTGTAGCAATAGTACCAGTACTCGCCCTTTTCGTTTGTGGTAAATTTCCCCCTCAAGTTGTTTGGCTCCTGATTCTCGGGATCTTGGAAATCGTACTTTCCATTTGCACTCGCTTGCCAAATATCAATAACTGCGTTGGGGATACCTTTCTTGGTGTCGAGGTCCATGACCACACCGTGCATGAGAGTTGGCTGGCCATCGGGATGCGGGCTGCGAATGATGGTGTCGCCGAGCTCGCGAAAGGGCGAGTGTGGTGACCAGAAGGGGCCAAGGATTGTGGATGATGTAGGTGTCTCGCCAGACTCGTTGATGTGCTTGTGTGCGATCTCATCGACCAATCTGTATCGATGTCACTATGGTGTTTGATCTTGCTCGGGTTTCAGAGACTTACGATTCCACCCCCAAAACGTCTGAGATGCGATGCGCCTCGTTCCTGGTGTTTGTGGTGGTCTGGCCAATAGAGTTTACAAAGCGCACACCCTCAAACCACTCGTCATTGGTCAGCTCAACCTCGCGAATGAAGTCGTGAAGATGCCTGATCAGCTTGCTCATGACAAATCGCGTCCTGTCTGGCACATTTGGTCCTATAGCGTTGATGACGGCGTCGGTGAAGTTGGGGTCGAAGCGGTGCGAGCCATTCTCCTGGGGCTCAGGCGCTGTTTGTGTGTTTAGGTTCATCTTGGGTGTGTGGTAAAGTGAGGAATCAAGCAAGGAAGGAAGCCGAGTAAATTTTCAAGGCAGAGTAGTGTTTGTTAGACCCCAAGTGCGGGACACGAGCAGCTTAATAAATAGTACCTAAGGTTTAGCCATCCGCAGCAAACCGAACTGACACCGTTAGCAATGGCCGTATCTCTAGCCGCACATCAGGCGAAACCTTGTCAAAGCTGTCTGGCGGCATGCTGTACCGGCTTTCAAGCGTTCTGTGAGCGCGACCAGCCACAGTGCCGAAGGTTGCGCCATGTCGTGACAACTGCCCCGGCCCGGCCAGGGCAGGTTGGCGAATGAAAAGAAAGGCAATGCGGAAGAAGTCTTACCCGCCTGTCTCACCTCGCGTTGAGCGTCATCCGCACTCGTGCCCCGCCTTCGGAGCAGACGCCGGAAGTTGACGACGCGACGCGATGGCCGAATTGCTGCAAAGTGTTGGGTGAGCCTGGAAGACATCTCATTGCCGCAGCTTCTCATACGAGCCGTTCGCTGGAAACAAAGACAGGTTTCGTGAAAAGAAGTAATCGCCGACATGGTCAAACATCATCTCATGATCGGCACTTGGACGCCGCCGGGTGTGATAATCACGGTCGCGTTCGACGACGAAACATTGACGTTGGAGCTGGTGAAGAAGACGGAGATTCCAGACGATGAGCCCATAAGCTGGATGGCTTTCGACGTATGCGCGCAACTCCCAAAAATCGATGCGACCAACAATGGCTGATCACCAGAACACAGCACAAGAGGAAGAACATTTATGGTGCTTCGATGAAGAAATGGAGCTCGCACGAAGTCAAGAGCCCGAGCGAGATTGTGCATACAGGAAGCTTCCCCATGGGTGGACATCGTAGGTGACACAACATGAACGCTCCATGTCATTTCTGACAGCTTCACAGCCAAGGCAAATGATGCCGATTCGAAGACACGCGCCATCTTCCTCCTTCCTGCTCAGAAGCCTCCATATGCCGTATACTGCAACCCATTCTATGACTATGCCGGCTACGGCAACATCTTCTCGGTCAACTCCTCTGGCCATATCAAAGAGAATATCCAGAACTTCGAGTACTGCGAAAAGACTGCGATCCACGGCATGGTCTTTGACCCCTCAGAGACTTATCTATATAGCGCGGATATGTGGGCAAACCGAGTATGGTGTCACAAGAAGATAGATGATGAAGGCAGGCTGGAAACAGTAGGCTTCACTGAGGCTCCCGCGCCAAAAGACCGTCCAAGATGGGTAGAGATGCATCCATCAGGCAACTATCTGTATGCCTTGATGGAAGCCGGGAATCGATTGTGCGAGTATGTGATTGATCCACAAACGAAGCTGCCTGTCTACACCCACAAGACGTACCCATTGATCCCACCTGGTAAGCCATTCCTCTCCCCTTCATCATACCCAAAGCTAAATGAGGATCTCAGGCATCCCCAACGCAACCACAATGTACCGCTCCGACGTTTGCTTCCTCACCAAATCCTCAAACTACCTTTTCGCAACCTCTCGATCCAACTCCTTCTCTCTCACCGGTTACATTGCCGCATTCAAGGTCGCTCCGTCAGGTGCCATTGAGCGACAAATCTGCCTCAATCCTACCCCGACCTCTGGTGGCCACTCAAACGCTGTATCACCGTGTCCATGGTCGGATGAGTGGTTAGCACTCACCGATGATGAGAAGGGTGGGGTGGAGATATACAGGTGGCACGATGAGTTTCTGGCAAGAGTTGCGAGATTAGAGATTGGTGAGAAGGGCTTCGGTATGAACGCTATTTGGTACGACTAGCGAAATTTAAGCAAGCAGTACGGTTGTCTATAGACGATATTCTTGCATAGAATCAAACATGTCGAAAGCTCAGATATCCTGTATGTAGTGCATTTGCATAACCTTTGACAGGATTGAGCACTGCTGATGCTCCACGTCCCGAAACGTAGCGTGTTAATGGCGGGTCAGTGTTCAGCCTCGGAAGAATGAGGCGCATTGGTTCCGCCGTCGCCCGAACTACCGCCAGCCGGCAAATGTCGTCGGAGAAGCTCTGCTTTCCCCAACCCCGTCATGGTTCGCACGAGGGGAACTGGAGTAGCATAGTTGTATTAATCGAATCTAAACAATTTTCACCCTCTCAACTTTGTTCCCTTCACCATCTACTGCTTACACGCCTCAAACTAAAGTTTACAGCTACCCCACACCGACAGACAGGCATGGCATCCAGGTCAACACCAGGCATATTGTACGTGACGATGCAGCCCAAGGAAGGCTTGCCTGAAGCACATTTTCACGATTGGTAAGTTGACCCCTCGACAGTCGCATTCTTGCTTCTTCGCGATCCCACCTGACGCCTTTCCCACCCAGGTACCAGAACGAACACGGCCCCAATCGTCTCCGCCTTCCCTTTTGCAACAATGGGTTTCGCTACCGCGCCACCGACCTCGAGAATACATGCGGTTCCAAAGAGAAGCCAGAGTGGATGGCCATTTACGACTTCGATGAGCTCGAATGGCTGACCAGGGAACCGTATACCAAGCTTCGGAGCGCACCCGTGCAGTCGCAACGTGAACGAGATACTATGAAGCAGATATTCGTAGACAGGCGATCGTACGACTTGCTCGGGGAGTGGAAAGGAAGCGACTTCAAGGACCTACACAAGGTAGAGAACGAAGGGGAGAGAAACGTCATGATCGCCGTAAGCTTTGCGCTGCAAGATGGCGCGGACAAGGAAGAGGAGCTGAAGAAGTGGTACGAAGAGGAGCACGTTCCGCTTTTGCAAAAGGTCCCAGGATGGAGGCGGACTAGGAGATTCGTTACATCATATCTAGATCTAGAGAGTGGGCATAAGACGGGGAGAGAATATCTCGCGCTGCACGAGTATGCGCCGCAGAATGGACTGGGAGGGCCAGAGTTCAAGGCTGCTACCTCGACGGAATGGTGCGATAAGATCTATAAAGATGTTGTAAAAGACAGGAAGAGGAGGGTTTATGAACTGTACTACACATTTGGGGCTGCGCAACGCGACCTACAAAGCCTGGCGAGTAACGACACCGTCCCAGTGGAGAGCACAGATGGAATGGTCAAGACATATCCGGCACATACCACGGCAGACAAGCGGCCGGTAATTGAGAGCTTCGTCACAACAAAAGACGGTGTGCAACTCCCCTACCGCCTCGAAGGCTCGAGCGATCCCAATGCGCCATTACTCGTCCTCTCGAATAGTATACTTGTCGATCGTGGCATCTGGGATGAATTTATCCTAGAGTTTTCGCAAGCCACAAACAACAAGTACCGCATCCTCCGATACACCACCCGTGGGCGCCACACCCTGCCGTCACAATCTACGTCGCCCATCACAATTCACACTCTCACAGACGACGTCATCGCACTTCTCGATGCCCTGCGCGTCAAGAAGGCGTCCATTGTCGGCGTCTCACTCGGCGGCGCAACAGCACTCAACGCAGGTCTCTCCTACCCAGACCGCATCTCAGCCTTCATAGGCTGCGACACCAATGCCTTTGCCCCTCCCTCCAATGCAAATGCGTGGAATGAGCGTGTGGCCGTCGCTGAGAAAGAAGGTCTAACCGCCGCGTCTGGCGAAGCCATCGTCGGCGAAGAGCTCGCTGAGATGACAGTCCGCCGCTGGTTCGTCAAGGAGTCCTTTGGCGATGCGGAGCTGGCGAAGAAGATCCAGCGTGTCAAGGATATGATCAAGACGAATTCTCTGCCTGGTTTCCGCGATTCTGTCAAGGCGCTGCATCAATATGATATCAGGGACAAGATGGCTGGGTACAAGGGTAAAGGCGCCTTCTTGGTGGGTGCTGGTGATGGCGTGCTGCCCAAGACTATGAAGGAAAACATGGCGGATAAGCTGGGTAGTGGTGTGGAGCTCAAGGTCATTGATGGCGCCGGACACTTGCCCATGGTGGAGAGGCCAGGAGAGGTTGCACAGTTTGTTGCCAAGTTCTTGGAGGGTTAAGAATTGTGTTGTCAGATGTTTGGAGGATTTGCGTCATCTAACGCCATGTTCATGTGCCATTTTTATTTTATTACTGTAAGGACATAGCCTCTATCTACTTACTACTACATACTTTAGAGTTAGTTCTATACACTTTAAAGTATGTAGCTAGAGATAGAGGCCTGCCATACTACTTGGCTAGCACTAGTACTAGCTAGGCGTAGCACTAGGCTTAGCGCCTACTAAGCTAGCACTAGCCTTTCTCTTTTACTATATAGTAAAAGGCTGGCTTCGGCTATTTGAGACAACCTTTCGATGTGACCACACATTTTGTAGACGCCTTTTTGGTAAAAAAAGATTCATTGCTAATAACAGGTATCCGAGCTTACCCCTCTAGTTCGGCCGGCACGCAATTAGTGTGTTTTATGTTTAGACGGAAATAAAGATACGCAATATCCCTCTATCTAACCTTCTTAACTAATAACTATTTACTGCTAACTATTTACTGCTAACTATTTACTGCTAACTATTTACTGCTAACTATTTACTACTAACTGCAACTTTGATTGTCTTATTGTAAAAATTAGGGTAGGTTAGCACAGGATAATGCAAACACGAACCCCTGTCGTATAGTTTGGTTATTTATTTTTAAGGTGTCAAAGGTGTTAGTGGTTGTTGTAGTCAAAATAAGGGTTTTAAAAAAGTAAAAAACATCTACTCTTTACTAATTAGTCGCAAAAGTAAGAAAAAAGATTATGTATAGTTAACAAGATTTAAATAGTAGATAAGAACATACGATACACTAATTGCGTGCTAGCAATACTAAATAAGAGGGCGTAAGCCTAGATACCTGTTGTTAGCAATAAATCTTTTTTTACTAAAAAGGTGTCTATAAAATGTGTAGTTACATTAAAAGGTTGTCTCAAAAGACCAAAGCAACTATAATACTTTTATTTATTTTTAAGGTGTTAAAGGTGGTAGTTATTGTTGTAGTTAAAATAGAGTTTCTAAAAAAAGTAAAAAGCAGCTACCCTCTACTAATTAGTTGCAAAAGTCAAAAAAAAGATTATGTGTAGTTAATAAGATTTAAATAGTAGGTAGATAAAGTCTACGCGCTAAGCGCTTAGAGCAGAAAAACTTAGACTAGGCTGGTAAAAATGCTGACAGTTGGGTCTGACTAATCAGAACACCAAAACCTTCGCACCTCCGCATCGCCACGAATACAAGAGATTAGTTAGACCCAACTGTTAGCATTTTTACTAGCCTAACTTAGACTACTAAGCAAAAATTAAAGTTAAAAAAATTTGCTAAAGGTAACGTGAGCGGCAACTAAGCTAGTCGGGCAACTGAGTCGGACACTTTGCCAAGACTACACCACTTTCTACTACCTATTACAATGTCTTAACAACCTAATCTTAAATTACTTTCTTGTAAAGACAGGGTTATCTTTGCTATCTAAGCTATAAAATTTAATATGTCTTTAAGCTAGCAACGTGCTGCTATAGTCTACAACGTTCTTCAAAGCACCTTTAGTAACTAACGCACTAAAACTACTTTACAACGCAATTCTTATCCTAATATATTAAGGCTAAAAAGGGACAAAAAGCACATAATTATATAGTATATAAAAAAGCTTAACGCGCAAGGCTTTGCCCCTACTCTTAGCTATATATAAAAAATAGCTAACTAGCTTCTAGCTGCTTACGGTAGACACTAGGTTAAAAAAAAATAAGCTAGAAACCTAGTTAAGCAGAAGCTAGAAATTAAGTCTTAAGTAACTAAATAGCGCGATTATTAAAGAGTTCTGTATAGCAATTTAGCTATTATTAGCCTTTAGTTTAACTTTATACGTAATGTTAAAGCTAAGTATAATATTTTAAACAAAGACACCTACAACTTTAACAAAACTAGCTTTTAAACAAGTATTAAAAAGTTAATTAAAGTAGTAATAGCGTTTAAAAGACGTCTAAAACTACTTAAAGTCTAGCCTAGTAATAAAAAGTAGGTAACTTTAATTACTACTATTAATATAAAGAGCTAAGTTATTTTACTCTTTTTTATTTTTAAAGTAAAGTACTATAACTAGGTATAGTATTATAACTTTAAAGACTAGAAAATAAGTGTTAGTAATAATAGCTAAATAATAAATAAGCTTAGTCTTGCCTAGTTATAGCACTTTATTTAGTATATAAAGGTAAAGATAGTAAGTAGCTACTAGCTATTAATTTTTAATAGCTATAAGAGCTATAAGTTGCTTACTTTTTAAATTTTTTATAAAAAAAATAAAATTATTACTTTTTATATGCCTTTATACTTATTATATATTTTATAGCTACTTAACGTAAGTTGTTTTGCTTTCTTAAAGTAGACGTATAAAAAGAAAATTAATATTTTAGTAAATAGCTATATTAACTATATTAATAAAAAAGCTTTTTTAGCTACTTTTATATAGGTGTTTAAAAAGGCGTTTTTAAAAAAAATAAATTATATTAAGCTTCTAAGTAACTAGTTTAGTCCTAAATAACTTAAAAGTGGTGCTATTAAAGCTTTAAGTAAAGCCTTTTACACTATTACTACTTCTAATAAGGCCTACTACTTAGTAACTAAAAATACTAAGCAGCGCCTAAAAGATAAAGGCCTAAACTACGCTAATTATTAAAAAAATACGTGACTACAAGAGCTTATTACCTAATTTTATGATTAAGATCGTGCTATAGTTTAAAAAAAAGTTAATGATTAAGATATATTTACATACGTTGCTTAAAGCTAAAGTAGCTAGTCTTAAGTAAGTAAATTAAGCTGTAAGTAAGTAAAAAAAGTGCAAAAAAAAGTAGATTTAAAAAGGTAGGACTTTATTGCAAGTAGAGGTAGAAGAAATAATTACCTAGAGAGATGCTAAGACCTAGCTTAAGGTAGAAGAGCGTAAGCAGAAGGTCTAAGCAGGTACTTGTAGAGGGGGTACTTAACGCTGCAAGAGGTATAGCGAGACAGGGCACAATAAGCGCATATATAAAAAAGATGTAGTAGACGTAAAAGATTAATTTAAGCTACTGCGCACTCTAAAAGCTTGTTGTAGTGTTAAGTTATTAATGTGTAGAGGTACAGAGCTGCATAAAGTGTCTAACTCGGTTGCCTAACCGGCTCGGTTGCCGCTCACGTTACTAAAAAACAATACTAATTAAAATGTGTTTAACAGTAATTGCTAGCTTATAGCTAGCAACAAAATTGCAATAGAGATAGAGAAGAAAAGTAAAGACATATACGTTACTATAGTAGAAGCCTATAATACTTCTTTATAGAAGCTTTTTGCCTACTACATTTTACTTTTAAAATTTCCTACACTACATAGTACTATATACAAACAACTTATATATAAATAATATAATACTTAGACTATTTTTTTCCCTTTTAACACAAAGACTAATAGCTTATATGAAGTAAAGTTAGACTTTACTAAGTTACTATACTAGAAGCTATAGTAGTAGATTATAAAGCTAGCGTTTACTATTATTAAGTAGCTACTTGTTAGTTAAAAAGGAGCTAGTAGTAATAGTCTTTATAGTAGTTAAGTTAGTGTAGAAGTTAGAATATAACTATAGTTAAAATGTTTTTAATACGTCTAGTATTATAAATATTGAAGTTATAACAAGGACTGTAAAAGACTAGTTTAGCTAGTACTTTATATACACTATATATATTAATAGTTTAAGTATAGTAAAAATATAGTACTTTAGCAATTTTCTTTTAACTTAAATACAAGTTAAAATAAAAAAATTTAAAGTAGCTTTATAAAAAGTAAAAGCGTGTTAAAATAGCTATTAAGTAGCTAAAATAAACTAATAAGTAGAAAGTTTTTGTAAGTTACCTTTAAAAATAAAAAAGCTATATATAAATAGTAATACTGTTATTATCTATATATATTTAAAAATAGGCACTAAACACTGTAACTATAACACTACTAAAATAGCAATAAAATAACAGAAGTTGTAGTTAGTAGTAAATAATTAGCAGTAAATAGTTATTAGTTAAGAAGGTTAGTTAGAGGGATATCGCGCATCTTTGTTTCTATCTTAACATGCGACATACTAATTGCGTGCTAGTAATGCTAAATAAGAGGGCTTACATGAGCCCGGATACCTATTATTAGCAATAAATCTTTTTTTTACTAAAAAGGTGTCTATAAAATATATAGTTACATCAAAAGGTTGTCTTAAAAGGCTAAAGCTACTATAATACTTTATAAAGCTAAAACTAACAACAGATATCTAGGCTTATGCCCTCTTGTTTAGCATTGCTAGCACGCAATTAGTGTGTCGCATGTTTAGACAGAAACAAAGATGCGCAATACTCCTCTAACTAACTTTTTTAACTAATAACTATTTACTACTAACTATTTACTACTAACTACAACTTCTATTATCTTGTTACTATTTTAGTAGTGTTGCAGTTGCAGCGTTTAGTGCCTATTCTTAAATGTAAATAAATAACAACAGCATTACAATTTATATATAGCTTTTTTGTTTCTAATAGAAACCTATAAAATCCTTTTACTTACTAGTTTATTTTAGCTACTTAAAAGCTATTTTAATACGCCTTTACTTCTTATAAAGCTACTTTTAAGTCTTTTTACTAAAGTTGTATTTACGCAAAAGAAGATTGCTAAAGTAATATACTTTTACTATACTTAGACTATTAATATATATAGTGTATATAGTATACTAGCTAAATTAGTCTTTTATAGTCTTTGTTGTAACTTTAATATTTATAACACTAGAAGTAATAAAGATGTCTTAACTACAGTTATATTCTAACCTCTATACTAACTTAACTACTATAAGAACTATTGCTACTAGCTCTTTTTTAACTGATAGAAGTAGCTGCTTAATAATAGTAAACACTAGCTTTATAATCTACTACTATAGCTTCTAGTATAGTAACTTAGTAAAGTCTAACTTTACTTAATATACGCTATTAGTTTTTATATTAAAAGAAAAAAAGAATAGTTTAAGTATTATATTATTTATATATAAGTTATTTATATATAGTACTATATAGTGTAACAAATCTTAAAAGTAAGAAGTAGCAAGTAGAGAGCTTTTATAAAGAAGTATTATAGGCTCCTGCTATAGTAACGTATATGTCTTTACCCTCCCCCTTTATCTTTATTGTAATCTTGTTGCTAGCTATAGGCTAGCAATTGCTGTTAAATACATTTTAATTAGTGTTGTTTTTTAGTACTTTTAGTAAATTTTTTCAACTTTAATTTTTGCTTAGTAGTTTAAGCTTTTCTGCTTTAAGCGCTTAGCGCGTAAACCTTATTTACCTACTGTTTAAATCTTGTTAACTACACATAATCTTTCCTTTAACTCTTGCAACTAATTAGTATAGGGTAGCGGCTTTTTACTTTTTTTAGAAACCGTATTTTAACTACAACAACAACTACTACCTTTAACACCTTAAAAATAAATAAAGCTAAAACTGCTGCTTTTTATCTACTACTACTTACTTACTGCTTTTTACCTTTTAAACAGCACCGTATAGAGACAATTTGTATTTAGGCTGGTAAAAATGCTGACAGTTGGGTCTAACTAATCGAAACACCAAAACCTTTGTACTTGCGCATCGCTGCGAGTTTTGGAGATACTAAGCTAAGAATTTCACAGCCTATTTATTAGGGCATATTTTACCTTATATACAAATTTCACGTATATATCTCTTGTATTCGTGGCGATGCGGAGGTGCGAAGTGTATTTAATATACTACACTATAATATTGTGTATAACCTCTGTGGTAAGTATCTCTTTATTCTAAGCTCTTTTCTAAAAAAATCATCCTTTGCTACTATCTACCCAGCATCTATTCTAGTCTAACCTCAATTGCTTTATGCGGGTACCTAAATTCAAGATATATCTTAAAACTTAAATTTCTCGCTAGACCTCTAAGTTTATAAAAATCTTTAGCTTTAGCCTTTTAAGATAACCTTTTAATGTAACTAGATACAGAGAAGTGATAAAATAAAGACGTTAAACAGGGCATTATTTTTGAAGCTTTATATTTCTATAACTACAAGGTCTATACTAAAAAAGTTAGTGATAGAAAAAGCCAAAAAACATTTTCTTTGAGATAGATTGCTTAGTTGGCTGCTTAGTCAGCACCGTTGTGCCTGCAATCTCGCCCTAAATAAGAGGAAAAAATACGTGAAAATCGATTTTAATATATCTGCTTGTTATACGTGTAGAAGTTGCTAAGATTACATGTATAGAAGAACACTATATATACTTTCTTGTGTCAAAATTTGGAAGTAATTGCGTAATAAACTATTAAGCAATAATAGAAAGCTTATTTTTTTGTTTTTTTTTAAAAATTAACTAAAATAGCTTGCTTATACTTCGTGTACTAGTTTTTAGCTTCTATAGTAGATATATAATACTTTAGGTATAGTGAAACATAATTACTAAATACTTTCTGTAAAATTCAACTCTATTATAGCATTATTAATTTATTATGTTGAATATCATATTATTTTAGCACTATAACTATACTAAATAGTAAACTAAAATTAATATTAAACCTGTTTTAGGTCTACATTCTTAAGCTTACTAAGTTTCAACTTAGTATAAATATTATAATCATAATGTTTTTTAGAGCTTGTAGACACCCTATTCTTATCACTATTTATAAAATAGAGGTCTTTTTTTCAAGCAGTATAATAAGTTTTTGGTAGAGAAATGCAAACTATTTTTTTCAATAAGGTATTAGTTGAACTTTCTAGACGTTTTAGATAAGTTTTTATAAACTATTTTTTTAACCTATTGAAAAATCTTATTAAAAAACACTTAGTTTTGCTTTTAAGTAAATAAAAAAGCTTATCTTCTTAAATTTATTTAAAAGAAGTACTAGTAACACTTTTAAAAGCTTTTCAAGCATGTTACTACGAAAGAAAGTAGGCTAATTTTATAAATATTAAAAATTAACTTATAACCTAATATGACAGAAATTATAGGCTACAGAAAACTTAATATGGGAAAAATAAGCTAGAACAGATAAAAACAGTTAAGATACTATGAGCTTACTAAGCTATTACCTGATACGCGCTTACGTAAGTAGCTTTTATTTTCTTACCCTTAAATTAAACTCTAAGTAGACAATATACTACTCTCTAAAATTTGTTTACACAATGCTTACGTAAGCTTATAAAACATAGTTCTCTATTAGCGAATTTTATACATTTAAAAAAAAATATACTAAAATCAATTTTGATGTTGTTTATTATCTTATTTCTAGGCTGGTAAATGGGTATAGGTTGGGTTGTGGTTAGGGTCTGACGTAAGCTAACCCAACCACAACCTAACCTATACCCACGCTAACAGTATAGGTTAAGTTATAGTTACACAGACTAGTAGTTGTAGTTATAGTTAGGTTATATAGACTAGTAGTTGTAGTTATAGTTAAGTTATAATAACTAGTAGTTGTAGTTGTAGTTACGCGCATAGACTATAGGTATAAGTTAAGTTATAGTTATAGTTATAGTTAGGTTGTAGTTACGTGCTATTTATAGTAATAAATAGCTATATTAAACAGGTAAGATTAGGAGAGGCAAGCTAAGTAAATACTAATTTAGTTATATAGTTTATGCAATGTAACCTAACTATAACTATAATCTAACTTATACCTAGGCTAGTAAATAGGCTGTAAGTACTTATGCGTAAGTATAAGTTAAATTGTAGTTGTAGTTAAGTTGTATAGACTAGAGTTAGGTTACAGTATTTAATATTTATTACTAGTTAAAGTTAGAAGATAGTTAAAACTTTATTACAATAGTTAATTATTATAGCTTATAATTATAGTAACGCCTAAGCCTTAAGGCGCTGCTGCTTTTATACTAAAGGTAGAAAGTCCTTTTTTATAAGCTTATCTTCTACTGTTTTCTTCTCTAGACTACATGTACTATCTCTAGGCGCTAGAAGCTTAAACATATTATTAATCTTGTTATATAGTACTTTAGGGCTAATATTTTTATTTTATATAGAAATTTTTTGCGCCTTTAGATTTAGAGAGATAGTATTTTTAAAAACTATAATCTACTATATAGTTAAAGCTAAAAGTAATACTTTTAATTACTAATAATATCTTTTGTAGTGTTAAAAACGTGCTTAACACTAATACTAGTAATTAGAATTACTAATATATTTTTTGCAACTTAAAATAGCTAAAAATAAGTATTTTTATTTTATTGCTACTACTTTAAAATATTAAATAATGTTTTTAGTTTAATGCAAAAAGTACTAAAGTAGAATTCTTCTTTTTATTAAGTAAGGCCTTTAATCTCTTTTTTTTTATATAAAAGATGTTTAGCTTAAAGTAAAAAAGCTATTAAAAGGTAATTAAAGAGCTGGCCTTTAAAACTATCTACAACTAAGTGTCTTTTTTAAAAAAAAAGTAGAAACTAGTATTTAATTTACTTTTCTACTATTTTTATATTAATTAAGATAGTTAAAAAACTATTTGCAATATATATACTTGTCTTAAAGTTCCTATGTAAAATCCTAGTTAGCTAATTAGTACTCCTCTATAATAACAAACTATAATAACTTTACTTTATATATAGTAAGCTTTTAAGTTAGATCTAAAATAGCTACACTATTAAATAAAAACTCTTGCTTAGCTAATATTTTTGCATAGTACTTGCTTAGTTTTTTTTTCTTTGTCTACAGTAGCTTGTACTATTATAAGCTACTTTATAGCGTAATTTTCTATATCTTTATTAAAATTATTAAATATTAAGTCTATAAAATTAAAAAGACAATTATATATAAGCTAAATATATTAGACTTAAGGCTTTTAGTTCTTACTTAAAAAGCTTGTAGCGTCTTTAAACTACTTAAACATCTCTATAATTACTTTAATATAGTTCTACTTAATAGAAAAAAGTTAAAAATACTTAAAGTTGTAATAGTTAATCTTTTTTGTGTTGTTGTTAGGGTTAACAACAACACAACTACTTCTTTTTATTACTATTTTTTATACTAGCTATTTATTAATATATTTCAAGAGCTTAAGCGCGCGCTTATATATGTTATATATTAAGTTCTATTAAGTTTTTATATTATAAATAATAGAAAGTTATTTCCTTAGTAGTAAATGTTGTTAAGTAGCAAGATATTGCTTATACTATTATAGTAACGCGTTAATAGTAATGCAAATAGCTTAGATTTAGATAATATTTATAATATAATAATTAGATATAATAAAAGTATAAATACCTTGTAAAGTGTATTTAAAAAGGACATTCTATATTTAATTTCTTTAATATATTGCCGGCGTAAGACCTCTCTAGGTCTAACCTTTATAGTTTAGCTAGTTAGAGATGTTAGATTATATCTTAAACTACTAAGTTAATAATATAAGCTAGGCATAAGATAGTGTTTTCTAAAGCGCTCTAGCTAATATTCTTACTTACTAGTATTAATTAAATTATTTAACTATGTACTATATTGTTGCTAGTATTGTCGCAAGTAATAGCTAGAAGGTAAAACCTAGTATTAGTGTTTAAAAGTACACGTAGTACCTTTATAGCTATTAAAATTCTAGTATATTATCTGCGTATTAGTACAAAATTAAGTAGTTTTTCTTAAAATTACTACTTTAGTGTAATATAGTAACTCTTAACTATAAGAAAGCTAAAATAATTAGCTGTAAACAATACATTTAGTATAATTAAAATTTTAGTTGTAAGGCTTAAGTTGTTAAGAAAAAAGGCTTTTACTTTATAAAACTAGTTCTAAAACATTAACTCAAATTTATAATAAGTAATTATTACAGATTAAGGCCTTAGGAATTAAAAAAAGCGCGTAAATAATAGCTGCTTAATAGTTTAAAATAGCTAGTTACTATAAATTACTACTTAAACAAGCTTTTTTTTAAAGGTATTTTAAGTAAATTTAGGTATTAAAGCAGGTATAGTAATTTTTTAAAGTTAAGTATATATAAAGTTTGTTATACGCAGACTACTATAAATAGAAGTTAAAGTACTCTAATAATTAACTATATTAATATAGTTTATAAGGTGTTTAGTTTTTATTCTTGTTAGCTTTAGGTATTGCAGGATTATGCTACAGTTAAGACAGAATATATAAAGGCAGCTAGTTATAATATAAGCAGCTTTTCTAAACTTTAACTAAATGCTACTAGTGCAGGTAGTATAGTTCTAGCAGTAAGACTTACTATCTAGAATTTAAGCCTAGCTAGTTGTACTTTACTACTTATTCTAATTAGTTATAATTTTATTTCCTACTTTCTATATAGCTTCTTAAGGTAGGTACATTAATAAATCTTACTTCTTCTGCCTTTTTCCCTTAATAACCTAGTATTTACTTATCTAGAATTAGTAAAGATTTTATAGAAGCTTATAAATACATTTAGCTATAATGTTTGTGTAAACAGCGTTTAGTTTAAAAATGTAATAAAAAGCTGTAATAAATTATTACAATTGCTAATCTTTAATAGTATACAAACTATAGTCCTTTAATAGACGTATATAAAGCTAAACTAAAATTAACTTGTTTTTCTAATTATGTACTATATTAGGTGCTTTTTAATTAGACTTTATTAATTTAAAAGACGTTAAAATAAAAGTAGTATAGTTATAAAGTTATGCAATAATTTTTATGTTATATAAATTGTATTGATTAGCTGTAATAAGCGCTAATTAATGCTATTAACTTAGCATAGGAATACTACTATAATTAATATAAAAAGCCTTTAAAGTCTATAGAATTGCTGAAATTTAAATTTTTATTCTAATTTTTGTTTTTAACTTTAGCCTGTAATTCTTGCTACTACTTCTTAGTTTTATACTTATCCTTATATCATATACAGTACGTATTAATATTAAAATTATTATTAACCTCTTTTTTACATTTATTATTATTGTGTTTCTTAATATATAGCTTGTCGCTGCGTAGGATAGTATTGTTACTAAGTCCTAAGAACTTATACACTAGCAGCGGCTTAAATAGTCTTAACTAGTTAGTAAGTATATATAATAAAAAAATGTGTTAAAACTTACTACCAATCTTTACTTATAGCAACAGCTAACTCCTTTAAACTTTTATTTTTAATAAAGTTTTTATATTCCTTTTTAGCTTATTTACTTTTAAAAGTATTAGTGCAAAACTTTACTAATCTTTTATTATAAGTGTAACGCATAATCTTTTTAAGAACACTGCTAGAGCTATAAATCTAAGTATGTATATAACTTTAGCTACTATTATTTAAGCTCTCTATTGCCTACGCTGCTTTATTTAAGATTCTTACGTACTGCTTTATATTAACTTTATAGTATGCGTTTTTCTATTTTTTATAAATTTAATTAAGAGTTGTCTATAGCTACTTACCTATTTATATATAAGCATAACTCTATAATAAATAACTATGTTAACTTACTACTTTTTTAGGCGTTGTATTACTTCTAGTTAAGTACTTCTTATGCTGCCTTTATTATTTTTTTGCGCTTCTCTACACTTATATTCTTATATTATTTTATGCCTTTTATTATTTTCTTTAATTAGTATATAGTAACGTAATTAGCTATATATGCGTCTTATAAGGCCTTTATTTTAAAATTAAGTTAAGCTACTTAACATCTTTACATAATAGCTTAGGAACTAAAGCTTAATAATTTCTTTATTAAGACTTTTAAATTTGTAGAGTAACTTTTCTTTAAACTACTTTAGCCGCGTTGCGCAAGTGTATTAGTAATTTTATCTTTTTTATATTTATAACTCTTTATAAATTAGCATGCGCTATAATTAATAGCTATATTAAATACTTTTATAAGCTTCTCCTACTTATCGCGTTTAAAACATAGTAACACTAAAATTAAAATGCGCAGAACTAGGCCTTTAAAACTATTACTTAGCTGTTCTTTAATTGTTGTTATTATAATAAATATAATAATTAACTATAATTAGTTAATTTTAGTTGTGGTAGTTGCATAGTAGGTAGAGATATAGAAATATTACTATATTGTAGCTAGTGTAGCCTGTGCGCCCCTACTAAAGCTAACTTAAAATTAACATTTTTCCTATATTTAAACACCCTACTAATTACTACCTACAAATAATACACCCTAGCACGTTGTATTATAATAGCTTTCTATTACGTCTACTTACGCAATCTATTGCTACAAAAATTATTAATGATAATTTTACACGCTTACTATAAATTTTAATAACCTTACAACTACTATGATAGCGCGCACTAAGCAAACTGCGTAAGCTTTAACTAGTAGCAAGGCGCCTATAAAAAATTTATAAGTAAAGGCTAGTTAAAAGCTACTTATATAATTTACAAAGGCTAAAGCTATTTAAAAAAACGTTAATATAAGCTAGGTAGTAAGTTATTATAGTCTTTTATTATAGTTAAACACTAATAGCGTATAGCTATTGCGCTAAGAGAGATTAAAAAGTAGTAAAAGTTAACTAAACTATTACTATGTAAACTCCTGTTTAGCTGTCTTGTTTACAAGATTGTATATACTTATTACTTTAATTTATGCTTTTAGGCAGAGGCAATTTATGCTCTTTAAGAGTTAGCTAAAGTATTCTTAGTTAGCTAATTTAAAATTATTATAACTACTCTTATTATTTTTAAATTTTATACTAATAAATATAGACTATAACCTTAATGCTATTTATGCAAAAAAAGTTACTATTTAGGCTAAAGATTTAAAAATAGTAGTTAGATACTATAAGAAGTTTAGTACTAACTTTACGTTCTTGTAGCTTTCTACAAAAAGACTACATAGCAAGTAGTTAGAGTTCTTTTAGTGTATAATAATATAAAGATGCTTTTTTAATTACCTTTTATACTGTAATAACTAACTGTGTTAACAACTATAACATAGCTACTATATGTAGGTGTAGTTAGGTTAAGGTTAAAACTAAATTAGTGCTTACTTAGCTTACCTCTCCTAATCTTACCTCTTCTAATCTTACTTATTTAACACAGCTATTTATTACTATAAATAGCACGTAACTACAACCTAACTACAACCACAACTACTAGTTAGTGCGACCTAACCACAACTACAACCACTAGTCAGTGCGACCTAACTACAACCACAACCACTAGTCTGTGCGACCCCAACCCAACCTATACCCACGCGTGGGTACCCCTTATTTCAAGCAAGATTGCAGGCGTAGCGGTGCTAACTAAGTAATTTACTAAGCAGTCTATCTTAAAGAGGAAGTTCTTGACTTCTTAAATCACTAACCTTTCTTAGTATAGCCCTTGTAGTGTACGGGTGTTAGAGTGTATGAAGACATACTGCTACGAGGGCAGAAGATCACTAGCGATTAGATTATGCAAGAACAGGGCTAGTAAAATAATAATCTTATTGTAAGTTAAGTACAAAAGAATATTAGTAGAAGGAGACGCCTATCTAATAATATAGTGTATGAGTTAAGTTGTAGAGTAAGTAGATAATAAATAGTGACCTCTTTCCGCGATACACAAAAGAGGTTATGTACCTTAAGATTAGGTAGTAAAGCAATAACCTAGCGTGCAGTAAAGTTTTACCCTATACACTAGCATAAACCTCCCCTTCCTGCAAGCTTAGCTCTATTAAGCTCTTTGTTCTGCAAGAAAAAAAAAGAAAAATAGCAAAATAAAGAAATTTAAACAAAGAAAAAATAACTTAATTAATGAAGTTAGTACCTAGCATGAATAGAACGTATTCTTATGTAGTAGCTACAGAATTTAAGTGTTTAGAGAGCACCTAGATTCTATAGGCGTA
The DNA here is from genome assembly GCA_009289805.1 of Alternaria gansuensis. Taxonomy (NCBI): domain Eukaryota; kingdom Fungi; phylum Ascomycota; class Dothideomycetes; order Pleosporales; family Pleosporaceae; genus Alternaria; species Alternaria gansuensis. The sequence continues at coordinate 176,341 of WBOK01000077.1, forward strand.
GTAATTTTCTTACTACATACTTATTCTAAGCACATATCTACTGTAAGCTTATCTTTTTACTTCTTTAAACGCTTACTTTAATAAAGTTTTAGAGCGCTAGTAGTTGCTGTACTTAGTCTAGGCGCAGGGGCTGTTTTAGTAAGGGCAGTAAAAGCTTAAGTTTTTAAAATTAATAGAAAATTACTATTACACGGCTGCCTACTTAAAGTTGTAAGTACTAAGACGGTATTAGAAATAACTATACTAAATTAAGGGTAAGCGCAAAGAAGGCGCTTCATAGAAAAATATAATAGGATTCTTGCTTTCTTAGAAGACTTAGCGCTTATCTACCTTTAAGCTAAACTCTTCTTCAAGGCGCTAGAGAGAATTAGCTTAAGAGAAACTAGTGTCCTACTTATTCTAGTCCTTTATTATATGTAGAGGCTTCTTTCTATTAGTAGAGAAAAATCATTAGTCAAAGACATCTTAGATAGAATTAGCACAAAAAGCGTTCTTTTCTAATTCTTAAACTACTAGCTATAGGTTACGAATTTACTGTAGAACGTAATTATAATGTTCTTTGATATAAGTATTAATTTTTTTTAGCGGTTTATAGTATGTCGTGCAGTTCTCTATAGACAAGAGAATTATCCTACTTAGCCTATTTAATTAGGGCTTTCTAGATCTAGGACATATACTTAATATAAACATTAGTAAAAACTAGCTAGTTAATTCCTTCAAACTTATTAAGGTAACTAGAGAGAGTATAAAAAGTAGTAGTAAGGTTGCAGTAAGCCTTGCAAATCTCCTTATAGGTTCCTATAGTAGGCACCTCTAGTATACTGTCTTAAACTATAACAAACCAGGAGAAAACAGTACAATAAAAGCAAGTATTTAGTCTATTAGACCTATAAAGTGGAAAAAGCAATAAAAATCAAACTTATTCCTCTTTGCAGATATAATCTATCTATTAAAAATTAAGAAATCCCTTTTATACATTTTCTGTCTAGTTTGTCTGATTTTTTAGTTTTTTTATAAGACTGTTTAACAATTTAATGCCTGCGTTCTTGCGCTAGCGTAGATACTCTAGCACATGCTTATAGAATCCTAATAGCATCTCTATATAGTTGTTCTTGTCATTGTTGTTAAACAAGATACTACCCTAAATTTTCTTAGCACTAAGGCCTTTCTCTATTACACGCTTAAGATTAAAGTTAATGTGCTTAAAGTAAGTTTAATTGCCCTTCTTAGTACACTTAGCGTAGTAAAAGTAAAATATTAGAATGTACTTTTTGCAGAGCATTGCATATTATAACTACATAGTACTCTAAATTAGTGCGTATAGCTAATTAAATAAGCAAGTAGTACATATTGCGCAAATACCTAAAGTTTAGCTTCTTATTCATATACTGTAGATAGAAGCAATACATCTTAGAGGTGTCAATAATAATATCTTCTAGCTAGCTGTCTTTAAATAGCTGTGTATAGGCGTTAGTAATAATGCTTTTTATACATTAAAATTCCTCTATCTGCAATTTAAACTCTATAGTATTAGTAATCTTATCCTAAGCAGATATAGGGTAAAGATTAAGTTTAGAGAATTAATACTAGTAGCTTAGTAAATCTTTATTCTGCTTTATTAAGCGATACTTGCTAGTAAACAGCTTAGAAATAACTAAATCTAATTAGAATTTGTGCTAGCGGCTCTATTCTATATATACTGAAGTAGACACTTGTTAAGTATGTTAAAAGGCATAGCTCTTTTAAATAAACTTATAACACTTACAGTAGTCTATCAATAAATAAAATATACTTAGTTATATAACAAGTTATGAGAACTAGGTATTTGTCTAATATTAACTTTAGAATACAAAATCTCTTATTCTTTATTACAGGTATCTAGCTCTTTATCTACATAAGAATTATTATTAGGCTTAGTATCTAGTTGTGTAGCTGCCCACTAGTAGGCTGGTGTTGCCTTTAGAGCACAAGAGCTTAGTAGAGATAGTAGAGCAAAAACTTGTTAGTTACTAGCTTTAGCCTTAACTTGACTTGCCTAGACGTTAACAGCATTGCGCCTTTGTTATATAATAGTTATTCTCTTTTTAAGCTTATGCTCCTAACTATTATATATTAATATAGTTTTTAGCTAGTCGACATTCCTGTAAATTAACTTAAGTTCTTAGTTATAACTACTAGACTGCCACTCCCTAGAGTTTAAGTCTTAGATACTATAAAGTTACTATAGAAATTAGTAATTTAAGCTTTATATAGAGTTCTTTCTAGTTTAGTAGTAATTAAAATAAGTATACTATATACTAGATACGTCCTTACGCTAAGAAGCCTAAACTCATTACTTTAGGTACATTATTTAAAATAGTACTAACTAGTTTTAAACTTTTTAGGTTTAGCTATATACTTAAAATCTTTTGCTAGAAAGCATAAAATAGGTTTTTCTCTTATTATTCTTAGCCTTAGTATTAGGGCGTAGCTTCTGTGCGCTAAACATTAAATTGTTTTTCTAGACCTTTACTTTAGTAGTAACCTTAAGCAGTATTTGTACTTCTTGCATATTAGTATCTAGAGGTAGCTCTTTATTATAAGAGCTATTTTGTGCTGTAAACTAATAAAATTCTTATATTGTAGCTTTACTATTTCTTAGTTAGCTAGTAACACATATTAGCTTTTACCTTAGTTTTTTAAATTAATTTAATGCACTACTGCAGCGTTAAGAACATAAGCACTGTTATTAAGATCTATACGCCTTAGTACAAAGGCTATATTTCAAAAAACTTAGTAGGTAAGTAGCGTACAAGGTATATAGATACTAATGTATTTTTAAACAAATCCTAAAGCTAGCTTCTTTACTACTAAAATAGCACTACTTAGTTCTTTAGCCCTCCTGTCCTGCGACAAAAATGCTGTACTAATAATAAAATAGTATTTCTAGAAACTTTTTACACCACTATATTTGTCTATTTGTTCTAAGAGCTAAGCATAAAGATTGCCTACTTTTAAAACAACTTTTAAAATTAAGTTAAATCAGGAAAAGTCACTATTGAACTAATAGTTTATAATAATGCGCTGTTACTTTAAAGTATATAAAAAGAACTTGTTTACTAAAGTTTAAATACTCGTAACTCTGATGCTGTTGCTAAGTTATATAAGCTCTAGTACTTTATTTTAATACTAGACAACTTTAAAAGTATTGTCTACAATGTAGTTTTTATTTTTAGTACTTATCTCTAGGTCCCTAAAGACGCTTAATAGTTCTAGTATTTAAAGTAGTTGCTACTATAGCTGCTTGCCTTAAGCCTTGTCTAACAGAGGCTAAGACATTACTTAAATAGGTTAGTTAGTAATATATACGGTGCTATAATAGCGAATATAAGTTATGTATTATCTTTAGCCTCTGTTAGATTAGGCTAGAGAAAATATTACCTTAGTTATTGTTCTTTAAGGTAAATACATTGATAAAAAGTAGTAATGTTAGTGTAGAAAGAGGTTTAGATAGTTAGTAGAGTTGAAGTTTAACTTCATGTATAGTAGCAGTATTCTACTAGCAGGCAGGTAAAGGTAAAAGTAAAAAAGTCTATGTTGCGCTAAGAAAAGTAAGTTTTGCAATAAAAACTAGTTAAATAATTAGCTATTGTATTGTAAATTCAAGAAATAGGGTGTAGTATTAGTGTAGTAGTAAGGTATCATAGGTCTATAGAATTTAGGTGCTTACAGTATACTTAAAATCTATAAAACAAGCGGCTTGTACCTGAGATTTACATAGGAAATTAGTAAATAAGCAGCTGAAGGTAAAAGTAAACACTAATAGTATAGTATCCCCTTTTTTTCTTAAAAATATAAGCTGTTCAATAGCTTATTAGTTGTTAGTTGTAGTAGTGTTAGAGTTAGAGTCTAAGCTTCTAAAGTCTTATCTATATGCACGCCGCTCTTTCTTTATATAACGCTTAGTAATAATAACTTATGGATAATGATTATTACTTATTTTAGAGAGTAAAAGTAATTGTGGTTTAGTAGGTAGTTTAAGTAAGTCTAGCAAGACAGAAATGTTTACTATAAGGCTAGTTTACCTTAAATAATTACAATTCTATAACTTTATATTTCCCTAATTTTTTTCAATAATATCCTGTACAAGCCTTTGCTAAAAAGACGTTAATCGCCAACTAGATATCATATATAGAAAGCGCGTGCTATTAAGATCTTCAAGGCGGTAGGTCCCTTTATTAAGCTTAGCGTTTAAGATATCATATATACCTAGCTACCTTATATTAAGTATGCAATCTTAAGACACATTAGTTTTTCCAACTAAGTTCTAAAAGAGAACTAGGTCTCCTAGCTTTATATTCTTATATTATATCTCCTTAGTATCATTCTAGTATTCCTTTTTAGCAGCTCTTATGCAATGAGTACAAGCAACAGCATCTTTAGTAAACTAGTTGTGGCATATATCAGCCACGAGGCTCCAGGCACAAGCGTCAAGGCCTGCGCGGCGCGTGCAGCGCTAAGCGCCGAGCCTCAGAGCCTTTACGCCGAGGCTTAGAGACTTCACGCTAAGTTCAGAAGAAAGCATTTAAACTCTATAGAGTACTTGCCAGGCTTAGAGGAATCTCTCTAAGCTCTACACTGCTCTTTACAGACTATAATATTTTTTTTGTATATAGATAGCGTCTTAGACGCAGATAGAAATATAGAATTAACTATCTAGTTCCTCTAAACTACTATTACTAGCTTCTTATTTTCTATAGTTATAAGCCTAGCGCTTTAAAATGTAGTTTGGATTCTCTTTACGCAACTTAGAGTATGCTAGTAGTAGTTTAGACCTTTTAATTTGTTTAAATATACTTCTTAACTTACTTACTAATTGCACTATAATAATAGCAAGTATCTTTTCTTAAATTACTAACTTAGCGCGCCTTTTAGGCTACCTAAGCTAAACTTACTAGTATACTTAGCTAAAGTTTAACGCTAAATCTAAAGAAGTTTAGGAATATAAAATCCTAAAAGCTATTATAACTATTAATATATTAATAGGGCTACCTTTAAGGCCTTTAGTGCTTATAAAGAACTCTACTAAAGAAAAGCTTAAAGCCTACAACAAAAAGCTTAATAAATATTAAGTAAGGTATATAGACTAGGCTGTAAATACGCGCGCTTTATAGTATATATAAAACTAGGTCTACGCAACTATTAATAAGTAGTTACTAGCTTTAATTATAATAAAACTTATAGACAGACTAAGCTAAACTTTTAATAAGCTTATTAAGTAATTAAAGCTTAAACTAGCGCTAATAGATGCTGTTAACTAAATAGTAACACGCTAAGAGTACTACGCAAGCCTTAAAAAGGCAAAGCTTAGTACTATAAAACTACAAGCTTTGTACAACAAGTAGCAGATAAGCTAACTAAAAGCTAAAAGGCTAAAAATTCTTAAAGTAGACAGCGCGCTTACTATATTTAACTTTCTAGACGCTGTAAGAGCTAAATACGCACTTAACTAGGCAAGCACTATAAAAATACTTTACTAACAGTAACAAACGCTTAAGAAAAATTATTTTATTTTTAACTAAATAAGTTAAGTATTTTTAAGAATTCTATACTAGCGCTTAATTAGCTTACTAAGCTTAGCTAAATCCTTAAGAGCTTATACTATATTAAGAAGCTTAAAACTTTATACACCTAGACAAGGCGCTAGAGGCGTAGGCTAGAAACCCGGCTATTAGTGCCCTTATAAAGACAGTACTAAAGAAATGCATTTATAAAAGCTAGTAGAGTGCTACGTACTCCTAGCAGTAATTAAAGCCTGCTTAAAAGTTAACTATAATATTAGTAAAGAGAAGGCTAGAGGAATTTAGGACTACTTATATACTAACTAGTACAAAAAACCTTGTTTAAAACTTATTAAAGTAGGATATAAGCTCTTTTTAAAAAAAAGCAAGTTAAAGCTTTTCTCAGGTAGTATAGTTGTGTTCTTAATTAATCTAGCTCTTCTTAAAGAAAACAACAGCTTAATTATTTACTATACTAGCGATTTTAACGCTTATATACTATTAGAGAGCACTATACTAGATAGTAGGGCCGCGTTGCATCTCGTAAATAGTAGAGAATTACTTGTACTAAGCTCCTTTGTACCTGCTAGGAAAGTAGAGATAGTAAAGGCAGGCACCTAGGCCTTCTTTATTAGCGGCTAAGGAACTTAGATCTTATAACAAGTTTAAATAAAACACGTAGCAAGAAAACTAAAAACTTTATACTTATAGATGTAGTAGTTGTTAAGAGTTTTTATCTTGATATTATCTTAGAAGCTCGCCTACACAAAAAAAGAGTCTAGTACCTAGGCCTAGACAATACTCTCTACTAAGGTACACTAGGCAAAAATGTTATACTAGTAAGGCTTAAACGCTGTTACAACCTTTTGTTTTTTAAATATATGCCTTTATTTTCTTATTTTAAGCTTATTTTAAACGTAATGCTTTTAGTAAGAAGATTATAAGTAACTTGTTTAAAAAGCAACTTAGGAGACCTTTAGTATGCCTAATTAGGGCACCTAAACCTTAAAGCATTAAAAGCGCTTAAAAACGCAGCTTAAGGCGTAAAAATTAAAAAAAATAACATGTATTAAGTGCAAGCACTATACTTTAACTTATACAAAATAAGTTATTTTGAAACAACTAAAAGAGCTCTCTCTTTAACTACATTAGAGGATCTTATAAGATCTATTTAACATGCCTTAGGGCTATTTAGGAGAGCAATAAATACAAGTAATTAAAAACGCCTTTAGTAGCAAGCTCTATGTATATTTTCTATAAGCAAAACTTGTTTTAAAAATTATGAAATCCTTTTACTATCTTAAAGCACTACCTAAAGCTTATTATAAGCTTTAAATAATTAAAATTATATAAAATAATAATCTTTTATACTCCCTTAGTAAAGAATGTTACAGTACTAAATAGAGTAGAAAGAATATAGTATTGCTATTAAGCCTTTTCTACTAAATATATATAAACTAAATAGAGCTGCTAAATAAGCAGGATAGGAGCTAATAACTAAGTTAATTAAAATAAGGGCAAGCGTAAACTTACTTAAAAAACTTTAGCTAAAGATTGTTAAGGCTGTAGCCTAGCTTTATAATATAAGTTTTTTTTTATACGCACAGCTTACGCTTACTAAACAAGCTCTTTAAGCACTAATGTAGAAAGTACTATAAGTACTATAAGCCTAAGCCTCTTAAGAGCTTTATAGCTAATATAAAACTAAATTAAAGTAGTATATATGCCTACAGCTGCCGCGCTTATCCCTTAAACAAGAATAAAGTAGCTAGGCAATATAGAAAAAGCTTTAAGACTCTTCTTAAAGGCTATATAAGTTACTTAGTAGGCTATAAAGCCTCTAATATATACTATATATAGGTTTTAGCGCTTAACTAAGTTATTACAATGTGTAATATTATATTTAATAAAACGCTGTACTACTCAAGATAAGCTTATAACCTGCTTAAGCAAGACGTAGTACTTATAGTAAATACTTTTAATTAAAATAAAATTAGTAAAGTTAGAGAAGTACTTAAGCAGCTTATTAGTATTAGTTAAGTAGGAGTAACAACACAAGAGGCCTTACAGCTAATAAGTAATTAACTAGTAATAAAGACTATAGAAGGCATATTATAGTTTTTAATAAGTAGTACGCTAAAAGTACGTAAAAAGCGTTAGGCTAACACTTCTTAGGGAATTTATGTAGAGTAAAAAAGTCTTTTAGAATAGCTACTAACGCCTAAGGTAACGCTAGCGCCTTTTTTACTAAAAGCGCAAATGCTAAAAGAAGGCACTTTAGCTTAAAGAACCATAGGTAGTAGTAATAAGCTACTTAGCTTCTAGAAATTGCAAACTACTAGTAAATTAAGCTTAATAGACGCGTAAAGACTTTTATAGTCTTAAAAAAAAGTAAAAATTACTTCTAAAGACGCCTAGTGTAGTGCTAAGAATCTTACAACACTAACTAAAGCCTTTTAGAATTTTTTAGCAAAAAAACTTTATAAAAAGAAAGTATAGAGACCTCTTATAAGAAGATTTTTAAAGCTAAGAAATAAAAACTAACGTAGTTCTAACTTAGAGGGTGTAAGTATATATTACTTATTATATAACCTCTTAAAAGCTCTTAAGCTTAAAGCACTACTTCCTTAATTTTAGAACTATAATAAAGAGCTAATTATAGTCTACACTATCATAGCAGCAGCTCTTAAGAAGTTAATAAATTTTAAACACACTTTAACAATCTTTTAAAGCTTTTAAATAGATACAAAAACTTTTACAACTACTAATATAGAACTCTATTTAGAAAGGCTAGCTAAAAGGAGATTAATACTCTACTTACAAAAAGGACTTAGATAGAAGAGAAAATCTTAGAGGACTTTAAGGCTCTCTCTCTTAAATAAGTATTTACTTATAAGCTTAATAAGAACAGCTACTTTTTTAAGTACAAAGTATATCTTGTAGGAAAAGAAAACTTTTAAGTAAAAAACTTACTACACTTAACGTACGCAGTAATACTAGCTACGTAATTTTTTAAGCTTATAATTGCAATTATAGCTAAGTTTAACATAAAGATATAGTAGCTTAATATAGTAAACACGTTTCTTAATGCTAATATTAGTAATAAAACAATAGTCTTATACAACCTACTAGACAGTTATAAGCGCCTAGGCAAGTTTATTAAGCTTAAAAGAGCTTTATACAGCCTAAAAGACTTGCCTTTATTATAGTATAATAAGTTCTTAAGCATACTAAAGAAGCTTAGCCTGCAGGCCTTAGCTAAAGAGCTATGCCTTTTCTTTACTAAAGACTGCGCGCTTTTTCTAATATTTTATATAGATAATATACTCTTTATATATTATTAAACTTACTAAACTAGAGCTTATAGGCTCTTTAAATCTATTAAAAAGACTTATAAAGTTAAGGATAAAAAAGAGGCAAGCTAGTTTTTAGAGATAAAGATTGTAAAAAATCATAAAAAGCGCATAACATTGCTACTATATAATACTTATATCAACAAAGTTGCAAAAATGTTTAATTTAAACACTCTTAGTAGGTTTCTACAAACTCCTTTGCCTTTAAAAAAGCTAGTTAAAAATCTAGAAGAAGCCCTAAAGCCTTAAGTTAAGGCCTACTAAGAGCGCGTTAGTAGCGCGCTGTACACAGCTATTATGCTGCGTCCTAACGCTACCTATGTAGTTTCTAAGCTCTCTTATTTTCTTACTAATTTTTTAGAAGCTTAGATAAAGGCTGTAAATTACCTTACATAATACTTATACTATTTAAGGCATAAAGAGATTACATACAGTAATAGTAACAGTAAAGAGCTTACTATATATAAAGATGCGGTTTTTGCAGATAACTAAGAGACTTGTTAATTTTTTTAAAGCTACATTATTATACTTTTTAGAGGTCTAATTATATAGAAAGTAGCTTATTAAGCTACAGTAACAACTTTAACTATAAAAGCTAAGCTCCATATATTAGAGTATATAGCAAAAGAATTTATAGCGCTTAAGAAACTATTTAAAGAGCTTAAGCTTATAGTCTTAAGAGCTTAGAGAATCTTTTGCAACAACTAACAAACTATACGCCTAGTTATTAGAAAAAAAAATTACTACTAAACTTTATTATATTAATATACAAAACATGTAGCTCTACTAGGAACACGCTAAAAGCTTGTTTTAAATTAAGTATTTACTAATAGCTAAGATGCTAGCTAATAGACTTACTAAATACTTGTTAAGATAAAAGCTATAGCACTTTAAAAAACTTATTAATATAAGACACGTAGCTTAAGAAGTATTATAAGAAAAAAAGAGCACAAAAAAAAATAAAACAAGTATTTAGTTATTAGAGTAGATTAGCTTTCTACCCCTAGGGAACTTATAAGAATCTAGAAAAACAACCTTCTCTTAATAGGTTTTTAGGTAACTAGGAGGTTAACTAGCTTATCTAATAGCTCCTTAGCGCGTAGACGGCGCGCAAGAAGACTGTTAGAAGAGCTAGCAGGCTCTTTCTAGTTATCTTAACCTTCTTCCCTCTTACTTTTACCCTTAAGGCCCTTCCTAAACTTCTCTTTCTTAGCTGCTTTCTCTAAAAAGACGTAGACAGTAGATTACAGGCTTTTTAACCTGCTTACTTTATAATTTGTTAGTATAAGGAACTTAAGAAAAGTTAAAAAAGTACTTACAATAGCGCGCCCTTCTAGAGCTTAGTAAAAAGCTTTTTAGCTAAAAAGACAGTAATTTAAAGACTTCAATTATTAGCAAAAGCTTAAAATTTAAGAAGAAAGCATATATAAGACCTTATAAGTCTTCTTATTAAAGCACTACTAGTAGCGCGTTTTAGAGCCTAAAGCTTTATTCTAACAAGCTTTATTAAAGCTGCTAGACGAAGCGCTTTTAATGCATTTAAGACAGAGTATATTACAATATATACTAGGTTTACTTTAGCGCCTAGAAGTTGCTGCTAAGGTCTTACTTCTGCAGGTAGTCTTAACTAAGGTTTTAACCTTGCCTATATGCCTTTTAAACGTGCGGGCTAGTACTGTACTTAAAGCAGTACTAGTTAGCTTTGTGTAAAAAGCGCGATTTAAGAGCGGCTGCGCTACTAGCAAGGGCAGCGAGGGCAGTATAGGCAAGGGTAAGGGCAGCGTAGCAGCGGCAGCGCGCGCGGAGGCGCAGGTAGCAGCATAGGTAGTAGCAGCCTTTTACAATTTTAACTTCTATATAAAGTTAGTAACTAAGCAGAAAAAGTGCTAAAACAGAGCTAGAAGCTGCGTAAAAGTATAAAGTAGCGCGTAGTAGCTCAAAAAGCTATATAAGAGCATAGTAGCACCTATAAAAGTAATTAGTATTGCTTTTAAAAGATTTAGACAAGTTGCTAAGTGATACTTATAGCAGCTATAGTAGTGTTAGATACTAAGCCTAGGAGGCTTAAAATTTTTGTTATTGTTTTAGCGCCTTACGCTAAGCCGCGCGTGCGCAGCACGTTATAGAACGCGCTATAACTATATAGAGCTCTGTACAGCTAACTAAAGTCTTAGTTACTTAGAGGGTGTGTTACATATATTAGCCACGAGTCTTTAGCTACAAGGCTCTAGGCACAAGCGTTAAGGCCTGTGCGGCGCGCGCAGCGCTAAGCGCTACCGAGGTGGACGGTGGTACGATCGGGACGGTGGTACGATCGCTCCGAACACCAAAACAGCCCTACAACTTGAGGCTGTAGAGCCTACACAATAGCTACTATTGCGAGATTTTTTAGTGGTGAGATCTAGAGGGCTTAAATAATATATATAGCTATAGAAATTAAGTTAGAGTTCTAATCGCGCGCCCTATGCGCGAGGTAGACGCTGGTTAAGCTGTAACACCACCTTAAGGCTCTCTACTACTTATAGGGCTCGCGATAGGCCTCTTTTTTTAAGTAGCCTTTTTAAAAGCTTTAAGGCTGCTCCTCTTACCCTTTTAAGAAGTTTTTATAGATTGTTAGAGTTGTTTTATAGCCCTACGAGCAGCTGCCCTAGAGGCCTGTTTAGTAGCCCTCTTAGCCTTCTCCTTCTCCCTTACTAATTAAGCTGCAGCCCTTGCCTATTGCCTTATTTCTTTTTCCTTCCTCTTTACCTTCCTTATCTCCTTATAATGCCTATTTATTCTAGCTTTTTAGTATTGTACTTGCTCCTTTTCGCGCTCCTAGAGCTGCTAGCAATTACATGCCTCTTTTACCTTTTTAGAAACTAGACTATAGCTCTACTTTAGTACTCTTTAGGCTCCTAAAGTAAAAGAGGCTTTTCTTATATCTTATACGTCTTTTTACTAATTAGAGCCTTTTATAGGCCCTTAACTTTATACTTAAAAAAAGTTTTTTTAGTTAAAATATAGTAACACACTAAGCTTAGCCTTTAAGCTTATTTATTACCTTAATTTTTTACTACCTTGTATAGTAGGCGTTTAACTTTCTTTTAGTTTAAGGCACTTAAGCCTAAAAACTTACTATTACTTAAAAAGCTTTTAAGACTAAACCTTTTTAATATAACTTTAAAATTAAAAAGTAAAAGGCTTATAGCCTTAAAAGCCTTTAGAATTGTTATTTCTTTAAAAAAGGCCTGCTAGGCTTAGTAGAAGAGGTAAAAGAAATTTCTCTTACTTATTAAGGTAAGGCCCTAGTTCCTCTCTAGAAATCTAGATATCTTAGCCTAGTAAGCTAATAAGAGAGGCTTAAACAAGGCAATATTAAGAGGCTACAGCATATAAGATAAATAAAAAGAAAAAACTATAAGAAGAATTTTGTGCTCTTTATAGTACTTAATAGAATTTTTAGTAAAATAAAATTTATAGCTATTAAAGATAAGTAATTAATAGAAGAATTAAGCTGTTACCTTAGTATTATAATTAAACACCTATTTAAGCTACGCAAGACTAATATTATTATTAGTCTAGCTAGAGAGTAATACAGTAATTTAAACTTAATAAGTTTTAAATTTAAGAGCTTATAACTAGGTATTCTATATAAATTCTAAGGTTAATTAATATATAAAAGTAGGCGCTAGGTAAGATCTATTAGTATAGATATAGGCTAGAAGTGTTATCTACTCTTGCAAGCTATCCTAAATAGTACTTCTTTTTTTTCTTTGCTTATATAAAGGCTTATTAAAGATTCTCTTTAATCTTTCTAGGATACTAAGAAGGAAGCCCTTCTTATTTATATTGTATATATAACGCGGCTTAATATAGTACTACTTAATTTTCTTGCGTAAGAGTTTAATGTATAAGCTATGCTTTTTTCTAGAATTAGCTTTGTAGTAATTATCATCTATGCCTGTTGTCTATCTTAAAATAAGCTTATTAGAGTACTAGTAGATAAAGTAATTAACTTAGTGTATTCTAACCTCTCTTTTTACAATTTGTAAGGCAAAATATTATATTATAGCTTATATAGGTAGAAGGCCTTGCCTAGTAAGCTGTTTAATATACTGTAGGAGCTTAAGCTCCTGTTGTAGGTAGAGAGCCTGTTAATTCTAAGCTATAGTACTGCGCAAAGTTAAAAGGCGTTAGTGTCTTTGTGTAAGCGTTACGCGACTGCAACTATATTTTTCTACAATTTTTAAGTAAACAACTTTTTCTCCTAGTCCTAGCGACTCTATAGCTGCAAGCGCAGCTTCAATTGGAGTTATATTGGTGGAGTTATCGCGTGTTGAAGTTGAGGCCTTGTTGTTGCGGAGCGATCGTACCACCGTCCCGATCGTACCACCGTCCACCTCGGTAAGCCTTAGAGCCTTTACGCTAAGGCTTAGAGACTTCACGCTAAGTTTAGAAGAAAGTATTTAAACTCTACAGAGTACTTGCTGGGCTTAGAGGAATCTCTCTAAGCTCTACACTACTTTTCACAGACTACAATACTTCTTTTGTATATAGATAGCGTCTTAGACGCAGATAGAAAGATAGAATTAACTATCTAGTTCTCCTAAACCACTGTTACCAGCTCCTTGTTCTCTACACTAGTTCTTAGGATCTAGCTGTATTAATTATATAGCAAGTAATTGTGCATAGTTTTTTGCTTTTCTAAACAAAAGAATTTGCTGTGTAGGTAGTGTAAGCTTAATAAAAAGCACTAAGTTTTATTTTATAACTAGTTTGTACAGCGAGTAACCTGTCTACTCCTATATCAAGATCCTATCTATAAAAAAAACATGAATAAGTTTTTAACTTAAGGTTCTAGTAGCTTTAGCAGAGCGTAAATAATTAGTGTATACCCTCTATTAATTTTCATTATAGCTTAAAGATTATGCCTTAATAATTAGACTTAGCTAATTTTGTACAACTTTAGTAGATGCGAAACTACTTTAGAAAAATTAAGCTCTCTGTTAACTATAAGTTTGCGCACTGTGCTCTATTATTATATAATGTTTTTATATATAAACTCCGCAATAGTTTTAGACTAGTTATTTAATAGTGCTTTTGCTCTAAGCTAACTACTAAGGTAGTCTCTTGCTATTACTACAAACTTCTTCTTAAAACATTGAGGCATATATACTACATTAATAGATAGTCTCTTAAATAGCGAAATTATAGGTGTTAGTAAGCATATTAACCTTTCTCTTAAAGGACCGTAGATAATAGTCTAGGCAAGTTGCTAGTCTCTTTTACACTTGCTTATACATCTTTTTCTACTAGTATTGCTGTATAAGTATAGAGAACACTGCATTAACTTCTTTGTATCTAATCTAGGCGTGTACATTTTATACTATAGCTATTCTTAGATCTTTATTATCCACAACTTGTTAGATTGCAATGTTTTTAGATGTTTTTCTAAAGAATATACTATTCTGCATAAAGGAATTTCATGCTTATCTTTTCTATGCTTATAGTTCTTGTAGTTCTATTCCTTTAAAAGTTTTAAATTTAACTAAAAACTAAGTACATTGCTCTAATTCTCTAAAGAACTTCTAACAAAGTATCTTAGCTTGTTCTGCTAGTACTAGTGCATTTATATTTCTAATTATATAGTTAATAAACTGCTCTAAGTTTCTCTTAGATTCTAAAGTTAGCTACTAACTATTAGCTTTTAGATACCTTAACAGTGCATCTGCAACAACATTTTTCTTTTCTAGTATTTACTCAATGTTAAAATTCTATAAAAGAATTGTTAATATCTACTTATCTAGAACTAATACTAGATTATTAGTTAATAAACAATTTATTTAAGTAGTAAGAGTCGCAGCGTCATTTACTATAGTAAAGTAAACACTATAGAGATAAGTATAAAACTTCTTAAGGGCCTACAGTACAGCTTTGTATTCTAACTTAGTAGAGAGCTACTACCTCTTTTGTGCTAACTATGAAGTGCTTTTAAACTATATTCGGTGTTATTTTTTTCAAGTTGCTCTATGCAAGCTCCTTGTTAAATTACGGAGCTTAGCGAGGTCAGATCTGGGCAATCGAACAGGGTCCCCGGCTTAGCGCACTAACCCCTTAATTCTAGGGCTATAAAAGGCTACATCATCAAGCGAAGAACCCGCAACATTAACTAATTAATAAAATACCTATTTATTAGTTTACTATCTTATTATCGTTTTTTCTAACAATTAAGAGTCTTAGTGCCTTAATCTATTACAATATAGCAAATTAAACCTTACAGCGCGACCTTACTACAGCGCTGCGCAACTACTCTAAATTTAGAGAGTAGACTCTACAGTTATAAGCAAAATGTCTAGCCTACAAAATATAAGATAAACGAGATCTAGATAAAAGCGCAATACTTATTCTAGAACTAACTATACTATACATACTAGTTATCTCTAGCTACTATCCTGCAGCGAACGTTAAGATCCCAACAAAGCTATCTAAGCTCTCTGTCTAAGGGCAAAAAGCATATAAAGAAGACCTAGAATATTACAAACTATGTCTTAAACAATTTAAAACTAATGGACACATTTGAAAGAAAAAATAAACTAGCTTATAAAGCATTATTATATCTATTTAGTAATTAGTGTTACTACACCTCTTACGCACGTGCTACTTACTAGGCAATACATTACAATAATAAATAACTAACCTTAAACAATTAGTTAGAGTTAATAAATAAATTAAGTAAGAATAAGCTTGTAAACAATACCCACATCTATTAAAAAATAAAAAGCACGTCTAACTAGAACACGTAGCTAACAGAGTATAACTAAGTAGCTACTAAAGCAGAAACCTATAAAGTTGCAGAAACTACGCAAATGAACGTAGTTATAAAGGACTTCTATGCTACTATAAATAAAGCTACACTAATTTAAACTACAAACCTCTAAGAAAATAAGAGAATAGCAGCTAGCATAAGCTAGAAGAAGATAATATAACAATTCTAAGAGTATATAATAATAAACTATCCCCTTAGATTAGGGATAAATAAAGCTACATTTTTAGCTAATTGCTTGTTATATATGTATCTCGCTGCAGGTAGTAAGTTTACCTAAAGCAATAACAGGGACCCCTATTATACTAAAATTGCGCTATTTATAACTTGGGAAAGACTGTGCAAACAACAACTAGAAACTAAAAAAGACTCTATTACTACAATAATAATAAGCTTGTGCTAAACAAGCTACGTTAAAAGCGGTCTTTATATTAAGGTACAGCTTAATTAAGTAAGAGAAAATATCCTGCTTATAGTTAAAACTATAAAATTAGAGAATACTTCTATGTAAACTTACAACAAGCACTAAAGTAGTAGAAACTAAATAAGACACTTAATAAGCTTATTAACTACAAACGCAATAATAATAGTGTATTCTAAAGCTTAATAAAAAAATAAAAACAAACCTAATAAAGAACTTTAGTAGTAGGATAATCCTACATTCTAACAGCTAAAGTTATTAAAGATTAACTAGAAGGTTAGCTAATATTAAATGCTAGCGCAACGCTCCTAGTAACCCTTGCTACCTTATATTACAACAATTACCTATTACAGCAATTCTTTATCTATAGTTCTAAGTTAATAGAGTATATTACAAACAAACTTAAACGTATCTACAACTACTACTCTTTATTATACAAGAACTACATATAGGCAGAAAACTTAAAACTATGAATAAAAAGATACAAATTAGTTAACATAGTACTGAATTGAGGACTATAGCATTACATAAAGATCAAGTTAATACTACATAATATAGCACTGTGCCTAGACATATTCTGTAATTTAGTCTCCTTCTACTAGTTAAAACAATAAAAAATCTAGTAGAATACGCAATGCTACCTAACTACACTTGGAAGACTAAATATTAAACTTATTCGTACCCTACAAGAATTACATAGTGAATAAGAAATTAAACACTAACTTTATACCTACGCGTTATACTATACATATTACAAATTACAAAAAGCACTATAAAAAGTATTAGCTACAACATAGCACAAATAACTAGGCTACTTAAGCCTAGTAGCTATTTAACACCTTGTCTAGCAGGCTAAAAGGGTGCAGATTAATAAACTAACTACAGTTAAGTGCAAATCTTGTAGGACAGCTAAGATACAATAATAGATTAGCTAAATACTAAAGAGAAAAAACAATAATCTAAAAGAAAGGCTTGTATTTAATTCCCATTTATAATAATACAAGAATTTAATAAAAAGAAAGCCTAAATGCTTATTACTAATAAATACTTAAGTTTACAATAAGACCTCGACTTTACAAATAACTAACTTACTAAATTAATTATTAAGAAACATTGAACTTCCTATTCTTCCTAAAGAACTACTAAAACATTACTGTTAAAACTATTAAATCAAACAACAAGGTTACTACAGTTAAACTAAAAATATAAGAATAGTTAAATACTTAGAGCATTATTATTAAGCCTTCCGCCCTAGACACACAAGCAGAGAATAAAGGAGCTAAACGCTTAAAAAGCATAAATAAAAAGAAAGCTTACGCAATATAACTAGACGCTAATCTTTTATGGAAACTATAGCTAGAAATTACATAAGCCGCTGTATACCTATATAACTAAATACTAAACTACTATAACAATTAGAAAACACTATACAAGATCTTCTTTATAAGAACTACTTTAAACAGCAGTATTATCTATTTTTAAGGTATTAAAGGTGGTGGTTGTTGTTGTAGTCAAAATAGATTTTCCAAAAAAGTGAAAAGCAGCTGCCCTCTACTAATTAGTCGCAAAAATCAAAAAAAGATTATGTATAGTAAACAAAATTTAAACAGTAAGTAAATAATGTCTACGCCCTAAGCGCTTAGAGCAGAAAAGCTTAGACTACTAAGCAAAATTAAGGTTAAAAAATTTACTAAAAGTACTAGAAAACTACACTAATTAAAATATGTTTAACAGCAATTACTAGCCTATTGCTAGCAACAAGATTGCGATAGAGGTAGAGGAGGTAGAGGAGAGTAAAGATATATATGTTACTGCAGCAGAAGCCTACAATACTTTATAAAAGCTTCCTACTTACTACTTTTTACCTTTAGAATTTCTAATGCTATATAGTACTATATATAAACAACTTATATATAAATAACATAATACTTAGACTATCTTTTTTTCTATTTAACACAAAGACTAATAGCTTATATTAAGTAAAGTTAGACTTTACTAAGTAACTATATAGGAAGCTATAGTAGTAGATTATAAAGCCCGTATTTACCTTTATTAAGTAGCCTTTCTAGTTAGTTAAAGAGGAGCTGTTAGTAGTTGCTGTTATATTAATTAGATAGACGTTAAAGTTAAATTTTATTATTTAATAATACTTTATTAAAGCGTTTAGTATTATAAACATTAAAGTTAAAAGAAAAGTTCTAAAAAGCTTATTAAGTAGTAAGTTTATTAAAAATGTTGCGTATATTAATCGTAAGGACTATAGAGCTACTAATGGCTTCGGCCTTTTGAGACAACCTTTTGATGTAACCACACATTTTGTAGACACCTTTTTAGTAAAAAAAGATTTATTGCTAACAAGCTTATCCCCCTTATTTAGCATTGCCGGCACGCAATTAGTGTGTCGCATGTTTAGACAGAAATAAAGATGCGCGATATTCTTCTAACTAACTGTCTTAACTAATAACTATTTACTGCTAACCATTTACTGCTGACCGCAACTTCTATTATCCTGTCGCTATCCTGGCGGTGTTGCGGTCGCGGCGTTTAGTGCCTATTCTTAGATGTGAATAAACAACAACAGCATTACTATCTATGCACAGCTCTCCTATCCCTAAAAGTAACTTACAAAATCCTCCTACTTAAAGAGATTGCCAAAGTAATATACCTTTACTACACCTAGACTATTAACATGCGCAGTGTATATAGTGTGCTAGCCAAACTAGTCTTTTATAGTCCTTGTTGTAACCTTAACATCTATAATACTAGACGCATTAAAGATGTCTTAACTACAGTTATATTCTAACCTCTACACCAACTTAACTACTACAGGGATTATTGCTACTAGCTCTTTTTTAACTAATAGAGGTGGCCGCTTAATAACAGTAAACGCTAGCTTTGTAATCTACTACTATAGCTTCTAGTATAGTAACTTAGTAAGGTCTAACTTTACTTAATATAGGAGAAAAATAGTCTAAGCATTATATTATTTGTATACAAGTTATTTGTATATAGTACTATGTAGTGTAGGAAATCCTAAAGGTAAAGAGTAGTAAGTAAGGAGCTTTTATAAAGAAGTATTACAGGCTCCTACTGCAGTAACGTATATGTCTTTACTTTTCTTCTCTATCTTTATTGCAATCTTGTTGCTAGCTATAAGCTAGCAATTACTGTTAAAAACATTTTATTAGTATTGTTTTTTAGTACATTTAGCAAATTTTTTTAACTTTAATTTTTGCTTAGTAGTCTAAGTTTTTCTGCTCTAAGCGCTTAGCGCGTAGACCTTATCTACCTACTGTTTAAATCTTGTTAACTACACATAATCTTTTTTTTGACTTTTGCAACTAATTAGTAGAGGGTAGCTGCTTTTCACTTTTTTAGAAACCCCATTTTGACTACAACAACAACCACCACCTTTAACACCTTAAAATAAATAGAGCTACTAAACCTTACTTACTAATAAGACACTAACTCGTTCTATAAAGACAATAATAGCATTACTAATAAAAAGTTATCTTTTGGCAAAGAAGAACAGCAAAGCTACTACTTCAAAAGTAATATTAAAGATAACTACTTAACACTTTTAACAACACCGCTACTTGTAGTACTACTAGCGCAGTTAATAGCTAGCTAATTAGAAGACAGCATAGAATCTAGGTGCTTAAAATTACATCTAAAATCTAGGAAAACAGCGCTAGCGCTCTTTGTAAGACTGGCGCCCTTAGCAATTAACTAACAGAATAGCAGCGCTACTTTAGTAACTAGTTAACAGAATAACAGCGCTATCTTTATAACTAGCTATTAGAACAGCAGCGCAACTCTAGTAACTAGCTATTAAAATAGTAGCGTAGTAAACGAAAATTATGCAATATACAATAAAACAAACGAGCTTACATTAATTATAGTACTATAAGCAGCAGTCTTTATAGCAAATACCTAAGCAAGTAACGTTAGATTATATAGAAAAAATATAATAAACAAGGCCTAATTTATAAGGATGCTCTTAGGAAGTTTAAAGCTTTATTTAAGCTAGCTACTACCTCTACTAACGTGTTAAACTAAGCTTGAAAATGTCTAGTAAAAAACCTGTTTAAAGAAGCAGGATAAAACTATTTAAGAAGCTATTAAAATATAAAGTTATAGTTAAAAGTCCTAAATTAAAAAATTAAACTAACAAAATAACAAATTCTAGATTACATGTAAGTATACAATTATAAACTAGACAAGAACAATTACTTACTAAAATGTAAAGCGCGATTTATTGTCTGTAGTAATTAGCGAAGAACTATTACCTTACAGGATACTAATAGAGCTATACTTATAAGCTGCTCTTTTTATATACTTAGAGCAATTGCTGCCTGGCAGAGTTTAAAGCTTAAATAATATAATGTTACATACCCTTTTGTCTATACACTAATTAACAAAGACATCGACATAAAGATGCCTCAAAAATACAAAAAGCTAGACACTATACTTTAGCTAAAAAAAAAGAAACATTTAGCCTTTAAATATTACTACTACTATAAAAGAAATAGTTTATATTTACTTTTATAGAACTTAGTTTTAAGACTGTTCTTTACAAACTCTACTGCATAATTAAAATTAAAATTATTTTATTTTTCTACATTAACGAAATTATTACTACGTACTACAAGAAAAAAGCACAAAATACAAATAAGCCCCTTTAGTAGAAGTACTTATTAACTAAAAAACACAACCTTTAATAGTTTCTTAGATCTAAAGTTATACAATTCTAAGTAAACCAATGTTACGAACCTAAGAAGAGAGAAGGTACAGACTATGTATAAAGGATAGAGGCAGGAAGAGATCCTAGACTACCTAAACAAAGGGCATACCTTGCACTAAGCACGTAATCCTACAGACCTTAGCAGAAATTCTTTATAAGACAAGTTATATGCGTCCTACAATGTACTACAAAATTCTACACGTTCTACGTATAGGACAGCATAGAATTCTATAGGACAGTAAGACACTCTCTTAGTATATAGTAGTAGGTTTTAAGCTTTTATAGCTTAGTATGTTTAACTTTAAGTACAATCTAAGAATTACTTAATTTTTAACTTTTTTATATTATTATATTATTCTACTAAATATGCTAATACAACTTTATACTATTATATTAATCTACTAATTATGCTAGTATAAACTTTGTCTATTGCACTTACTTATTTTAAGAAAATTAACATAAATTATTTATAAATAATTTTTATACTTTAAACACTTTTAAAATAAGTAATACTATAATAAATACCTTTACTAATATTCTAACTATAGAAATAACTACGTAAGCTAATAAGCCTAACACTTACTATATTAATTATAATAAGCTTAAAAAATAGCTATTTTAAGTTAATAAATACTTCTATATTAAAGGGACTAAGATTAATAATAATAATATAGTTATATAGGCTTTTACGTTTCTATTAAGAGCTGCTAAAAAAAAAGCTAATTTTATTCTTTATTAATATATAAATATTACTATTAATAATAATATTAATAAAGCACTTGTTAAAGACTAAGATAATTTTAAAATAAAAATAAAAAAAGTATTCTTACTCTATAAAGAATATAAAGTAGCAGAATAAAAAATTTAAAAGTTGTAATAAACGCGCTCTATAGCTAATTATATAATAGAGTTTTAATAGTACTAAATAGTTATTAAATAGAATAACAACGCTTTAATATAGATGTATTAACAAGGTTTTAAACTAGTAGTATAAGTAAAACTTATATAAAGTAGAGCTACTCTTAATACACTTAAAAAACTTATAGCTAAGGCTATTAAAGTAGATAATAATCTTTATAAGCTAAAGTTAGAAAAATAACTTTTTATATAAAAAAATTATACACTTAGAAATATAAATACTTAACTTTATTAAACATTCTAACATTTATACTTTAACTAAAGTTAATAATAAAACTATACTTTTAAAATTTTAAAATATTATATAACTAATAGCTATAAGCTTATATACTTTAATATTTTTAATAAAAGACCTAGAAAGAATAAATTTTAAAATAATAAAGGTAACAAGAAAAAAATTACTTACTATATATATAGTAAGGAAGGTTACATAAAGCAGGACTACTAAAGCTAAAATAAAGTAATATAATAGTTAAATATTCTTTACTATATAGTACTTAGCAACAATCTGGAAGAAGAATAGAATATTATTACTTAACTTATTATTATAGTCTAAGGATAAGACTAAGCAAATATTAATAGTCTAGATAACCTCTTTATAATTACTTTAAAAAAAGCCTTAGACAATAACGTCTCTAAAATAATACTTAATAAAGAAATAAAAGTAACCTTAGTAAACTAAATTAAGTATAAGAAGATAGCTAAGTTCTAAAAAACCTACTAGCCCTCTATACTAGTAGTAAAAGAAACACTAATAGCTTAAAACTAAAAAATTTTACTATTAGCTTTATAGAAATACTTTACTACGCTAAATAAATAAGATATTAATATATAAGTACTACTACTTTTAGAAATATAATACCTAAACAACTTAGCTAAAAAAATTAATATTTTACTTAAGTAGCTTAAATAATTCAAGAAAATCTTTATAAAAGTTTATAAAAAAATATTAAAAAAATACTACTTATATACTAATTTACTAAATAAACTATAAAAAAAAAAGATTATTTTAGTAGTAACTATTAATAAAGCTCTATACAATAACTTTGTATAAAAATAAACTTAATACACTAAAGTATTTTAGAATAAACTAACGCATTAACTCTTAAATAAAAAGAAGAAAAATATTTATAAAAAACTTTAGGCAACATGCTAAAAGCAGAAAATATTAAAAGTTAATTATAATAGTATATAATATTAGATAGATCTGCGTAACCTAAAATACGCAAAGTACTTATAAACTATATATATACACAACAGCAACACTATATACTACTTAGATAAGTATAAATTAGGATAGTTTTTAAAAAAAAGTAAGAGAAATACTTTAATATAAGTACTTTTAGTATAACTACCTAAATAATAAATGCGCAGTATATATATAAAATAAATAATATAGCTTATAGTTTTATAAACATAACAATTTAGAAGAAACTCTATAAATATATATAACATAGTAAAAAGATGATAAAAATAGAACTTATGTATAAGAGTATAACTAGCTCTTATAATATATATGCCTTAATATTAAATGCAAACTATATATAGTTACTAAAAAGTTCTATAAATTTAGTATATAGTCTTTTTTAGATAGACGCTTTAAACACTTAGAACTACTAAAGTCATAAATATAATTAACTTTTTAAGCCTTCTTAAGCTACTATTAAAGCTTAATAAATATTAAATAATAGTATTAGTAGATTTTAGCTCCTAAGCTAACTTTGTTTCCTTTTAAGTAGTGCAAGTAGCAGGTCTATAAATACTAAAGAAATAAGAACTTTACCTACTACATGTAGTAAATAGTTAGCCTATACTAGGTAAAACAACTATTACGCACAAGGTTAGCAAAGTAACGCTTAGTATCTAGAAATATAAAAAAGAATTAGACCTAGACATTTTTAAATTAGCTATCTATAATATTATAATAAGAATTCTTTAGTTATAAGAATATAACTTACAAATTAACTAAAAGTTAAAAAAGTTCTTATTTAAGTGCTATAGATTAAACGCAACTATAAGCTAGCCTATATATTTAACAACTATAATAGTAAATAAAAAAAAGATTTATAATATTACTAAAAAATAGTAAACCTTAACTAAGAATAGCTTTATAATACAAGGGTTTAACTTAATAGATACTAGCAAGGTACTTTTAGGTTATAAAGTTAAAGTTTTAAAGTAATACGTAACTCTAGATATTTTAAAAAAATATAAAAAATTTTAGTACTTCTTTATAAAAGTAGTAGATAGCAAAGCCTTACTAGGACACTAACTTTAGAACTATAAAATTATTCTAAAAAAAGAAAAGACTTTATATTTTAGGCTAATTTATTAATTATTAGAGATAGAACTTAAGGAACTAAAGACTAAGCTAGATAAAAATCTAAGAAAAAAATATATTAAACTTTTAATATTGCTAGTAGAATTTTTCTACTTTTTGTACTAAAGAAGAATAGGCTACTACAAATATGCATTAACTACTAGAAATTTAACAATATTATAGTAAAAAATTAATACTTATTACTAAATATTATAGAGCTTTAGAATTAATTATTTTATACTAAAGTGTTTATAGTATTAAACTTTAGAAATAAATACTACTTTATTAAAATAAAGAAAAGTAAAGAATAGAAGACAGCGTTCTAAATAAAATATAGACACTATAAATATACTATTATACTACTTAGGCTTATAAACGCTTTAGCAATATTTTAGAAACTTATTAATAATATATTTAGAGTATATTTAGATATCTTTATTATAGTATACCTAGATAATATTCTTGTCTACTTTAAGAACTTAAGAGATTATGTAGAATATATCTATATAGTACTAAGGTGCCTAGACTAGTTTAACCTTTAACTTAAACTCAAAAAATGTAAGTTTTATAAAAATAAAGTTGCTTTCTTTAGATATATAGTAGGAGCACAAGAAGTATAAATAAGTAAAGAAAAAATATAAGTAGTTAAGAAATAGCTATAACTAATAATAGTTAAGAAGATATAATTATTTCTAGAATTTCTAAACTTTAACTTATAGTTTATTAAGAACTACTCTAAAATTACTATTCTATTAATAAGACTTATAAGGAAGAAAATACTCTTTAAGTAAAGTAAAGAAGTAGAAAATGCCTTTTAGACGCTTAAAAAAGTAAGTATAAAACTACTATGCTTTAGAATATTTTAAGTAGAACAACTATTGCGCTTTAAAACTAATATATTAAACTTTATGCTAGAAGGCTATGCTAGTTAACTATATAAAGGTAAATAGTACTTTATTATATATTATTTACAAAAAGATTTTAGACTAGAAGAATAATATAACGTCTATAATAAAAAACTATTAGCTATTGTTCTATACTTATAGTATTAGAGAGTATACGTAGAAAGCTGCTTAAAACTTATAATATTTATAAATTATAAGAACTTAGTTAACTTTACAACTACTAAAGTACTTAACTAATAATAAGTTAAGTTAAGATTATATATATACTAAGAAAAGATGATAGTAAAGCAGATGCTCTTAGCTAACAACATAATATTATAGAAATAAAGAAAATTATTAAAACTATAATACTTAAGATTAATAAAGATAAATTATTAGAACTAGCAAAAACGCTAAATAAAGTTTTATAAATTATATTAGATATACTAAAAAAAGTGCAAGAAGTAATTATTAAATAATATTATAACAGCTTTATATATAGTTACTTTAGTATTACCTAAACTATAAAACCTATTAAGAGAAATTACAAGTTTTTAAAAATAAAAAACAAAGTTACTTTTTTTATTGCTAAGTTTGTAGACTGTTAAAAAAATAGGTATAGTACCTACGCACTTTATAAAGAAATGTAAGTAATAGAACTACTTAACGTACTATAGTTGGTTATTTTTATAAACTTTGTTATAGGATTACTAGTCTTAAAAGACCTTATTACTAAAGTAGCTTATAACGTAATTCTTGTAGTAGTAAATTAGTTTACAAAATAAGTAGAGTATATTACTTTTAAAAACTTTTTTATAGTAGTGTAGCTAGTATATATTATTAATAATTAAATTATTAGATATTACAGCATGCTAAAGTTAATTATTAGTAATAAAGATAAGCTTTTTACTTTTAAATTTTAAACAACACTATTAGCTACAATTAGAACAAAATAAAAGCTATTAACAGCTTATTACTTATAAATAAATAAATAGACTAAATAAATAAATTAGATAATAAAAGTCTACCTTAAGATATATATTAATTAATAGCAAAATAATTAGGTATTACTACTACTTATAGCATAAATAGTATATAATAATAAAATTTTAGAATTTATAAAACAAATACTATTTTACGTAAACTATAAAAGACACTTAAATTTTTTTATATAAATATTTTTAAGCTAAAAAATAAAAGTAGCTATTACTATAGCTAATAAGCTAAAGATAGTATATAAGTTACTTAAAATAACACTTAAGAAGGCTTAACACTAAAGCATTTTATATATTAACTAAAAACAAAAAATAGCACTTTAGCTAAAATAAAACAAATAAAGTATATGTACTTATAAAAAATCTTTGTACTAAATAACCTAATAAAGGACTTAATAATATTAAGGTTAAACTATTTTTAATTCTAGACTAGAAGGGCCTAGTTATGTATACACTTAACTTTCTACTAGATATAAAAATTTACTTAAGATTCTATATTAACATATTAAAACTAGCAGACCTAGAAATACTATTATAAAAAACTTTCTACTTTAAAATAAAAGAAAAATGTTTTTAAAGTTAAAAAGATCCTAGCACACTAAGCATAAAACAATAGCAAGAAATACCTAGTTAAATAATTAAAATACTTAAATAGCAAGAATGTATAAAAACTAAATATAAACTTTATAAATTATTATTAACTGCTTATATAGTACTATACATCTTACCTAAGAAGTTATTAAAAGTAGAATTACTTTCTAAATAGGTAGAAAAGAACGTGCTTTAATCTAACAACAGCGTACTAGGCATTAGGCTACTTTCTAAAATATTAACTTTATAGTTAATATTTTCTGCAGCTTTTAAGGCTTTAATCTCCTTAATAAATTTTTTTAACTTATTTATTAACAAGGCGCTAGCACTTTATACTATTTTTAAAAATAATTTATTTTGTACGCGCTGCTAATAACGCTTTAAGTATAACTAATTTTGCTATATTAGCTTTAAACTTTTGCTACTTTAATTAAGCTAAATTTTATTTTAGCTGTAAATAATTTAGTAACAGCACCTCTACTAAAATATACTTCTTAACTTTATTTTTATAATAATTTTTATATACCTTTTTTAATAAAAATATTTAACACAGCAAACTCTTCTAAACATAATATTAATAAGTAACTATAGCAAGTTAACTAATACTATTTATATAATTACTAGGTGCGTAATAATAAGTAGTACTGCAGGAAACTATTAGGCTAGTTCATAAAGATAAAAACGTAGAAAGGGAGAATATTGTTATAAACCTAAGAAGAGAGAAAGTATAGACTATATATAAAGGATAGAGGTAGAAAGAAATTTTAGACTACTTAAATAAAGGACAACGCCTCTATGTGCTAATAGATAACGCTACTCTGCACTAAGCACGTGATCTTACAGACCTTAGCAGAAATTCTTTATAGGACAAGTTACATGCGTTTTATAATGTACTATAAAATCCTACACGTCCTACGCATAGGACAGCATAGGATTCTATAGGACAGCAAGACACTCTCTTAGTATATAGTAGTAGGCATTAAGCCTTTATAGCTTAGTGTGTTTAACTTTAAGTGCAATTTAAGGATTACTTAATTCTTAACCTCTCTATATTATTATATTGTTTTACTAAACGTGCTAACACAACCTTGTACTATTACATTAATCTACTAATCGTGCTAGTACAAACCCTGTCCATCGCACTCACTTATTCTAAGAGAACCAACACAGATTATCTACGGACGATCTTCACAACTAAATAATTAAGCTTTTATAAGCTGCGTACTTAAAAAAAATTAGTTGCCTAATTAATAATAAGAGCATACAACATAACACTCTAATAGCAGCTAACAAGCTAACACTAAAAAAAGAGTTAGTAACACCTGCAGAAATTAATAAATATTAACACAAAATTAAGTTACTACTATCTACAGCAGTAACTACAAGGCTAGATATAGCTTTTTTAACTTTAAGACTTGCCTAGTATCTTTTCAACCTAGGGCTAGAGCATTACATCGCCGCTGACCGCGTTCTTCTCTACCTTTCTAACACTATGTAGAGAGCTCTAGAGCTAGGGGGTAGAATAAGACTTTAAATAGCTAGCAACGCCTTCTTTGTTAATAACATAATAGAAAAAAAAAGCTTGCAAAGCTACGCAATTAAACTATATAATAAGCTTATTATATTAAAAATAAATTAATAGGATACATTGACTACGTTGACAATAGAAGTAGTGCTTCTAGCCCTTTGACAAGTTGCAAAAAAAGCTATATTTATATTTTAACTCCTTAGTAAACTATATACTAATACTTACCTGCTAGGTATTATGATACAATGTAATAGCAAACAAACTATTTACCTAGTTACTAAAGAGATTTTAAAGCTTTAAACTAAGTTGTAACATGTAGTTATACATAACTACTAAATGTAATAAAAAACTGCTACTAAAAGAATATGAGTAAAATATATATAGTCTGCAGAAATAATTGTAGATAAATTTACAAAGATGCTCTTAGGAAATAGGTAGAATGCTTTTCTTAACTATCTTAGCCTAGTAGAGATTAAAGAGACATCCCCTCTTTAAGAGTCAAACATTAAGGAGGTACAGAAAGAAATAAACAACCTTACGCTTAAACAATAGGCATTAGTAGAAGGCAGCTTAGAAGTTGTCTAAGCTAAAGGGGTGTGTTAAATTACAGAGCTTAGTGAGGTTAGATCTATACAATTAAACAGGGACCCTGGCTTAGCGCACTGACCCTTTAGTTTTAGGGCTATGAAAGGCCACATCATCAAGCGGAGAACCCGCAACATCAATAAATCAATAAAAAAACCTATTCATTAGTTTACCATCTTATCATCATGTATTCTATCACTCCTGCACTATCTTTACTAGCATTAGTTATATAAAATATCTTATAGCTCTTAGTGTTAGTGTAGTTTAAGTTTATAAGTGTAGGTGTATGATATATAACTTGTTTTGGCTTCGGCCTTTTAAGACAACCTTTTAATGTAACTACACATTTTGTAGACACCTTTTTAGTGAAAAAAGATTTATTGCTAACAAAATGTATCTAGGCTTATGCCCCTTTATTTAGCATTACCGGCACGTAATTAGTGTGTTGCTCTAGCATTTTTAGACAAAAACAGAGATGCGCAATATCCCTCTTACTACCTCTCTTTACTAATAACTATTTACTACTAACTATAACTTTTGTTATCTTTATTACTATCCTAGCACTGTTGTAGTCGCGGTGTTTCTAGCATACGCCTATACTTAGATGTAAACATACAACAACAGCGTTACTATCTAAGTATAGCTTTTTGAATTTGAAAGGTAACTTACAAAATTCTTTTACTTATTAGTTTATTTTATCTACCTAATAGCTATTTTAATATACTTTTGCTTTTTATAAAGCTACTATAAATTCTTTCTACTAAAGTTATATTTGCGTAAGAGAAAATAAGTAAAATAATACACTATAACTATACTTAAACAATTAATATGCGCAATATGTTTAATAGACTTGCTGCTAAACAAGCCTTTTATAACTTTTATTATAACTATAGTATCTTTAATAGTAAACGCACTAACAGAGTATTAATAAGTAACAAAATTTAACTTCTACGTCTACCTAATTACTATAGAAGCTACTGCTAACAGTCCTTTTTTAACTAACTTAGAAGACCGCTTAACAAAAATAAATGCAGGCTTTATAATTTACTACTATAGCTTTCTATATAGTATCTTAGTAAAGTTTAACTTTACTTAATATAAGCTGTTATTCTTTAGATTAACTAAGAAGAAGACTAGTATAAGTATTATATTATTTATATACAGTAGTGTGTAGTGTGGGAAATTATAAAAATAAAAAGTAGTAGATAGGGAGCTTTTATAAAGTATTATAGGCTTCTACTACAGTAACGTACGTATTCTTACCCTCCTCTACCTTCTCTACCTCCTCTGCCTCTATTACAATCTCATTACTAGCTATAAGCTAGCAATTGCTGTTAAACACGTTTTAATTAGTGTTGTTTTTTAGTACTTTTAGCAGATTTATTAACCCTAATTTTGCCTAGTAATCTAAGATTTTCTGCTTTAAGTGCTTAGCGCGTAGACCTTATCTGCTTACTGTGTAAATTTTATTAACTATATATAATTTTTTTGGACTTTTGCGAATAATTAGTAGAGGGCAGCTGCTTTTCACTTTTTCAGAAAACCCATTTTAACTACAACAACAACCTCCACCTTTGATACCTTAACAATACATCCATAACTTGTTTTAGTGTATAAATCGCGGTGTTTTGCGCATCTCTTTATTAAAAAACAGTATTCTCTTGTAGCAGTGTAAATAGAGGTTTAGTAATCTAAGTAAAGTCTTTTACTTATATATAAAAGTAGACGTATATACTAATATATATTTACACATCTTTTTTATTCTTATATAGCAGCTAGTTTATAATCTTCTTAGCGTTCTTCTAGCTCGAATAGCAACTTCAAGGACTAATCTTATAGCTTACAACCTCAAGACTTTTTATAAGAAAGTAACACTTCTTTTCTAAATCATTAAAATTGGCTAGCACTCTATTTAATTATATAATGTGCTTGAGAATATAGCGTTGCACTTCTAGCATTAATTCTTTTCTACTATAATTAGTCTTTAGTCCTCTATATGTAATGTTGTTTATAAAAGGCATAGTTTTAGGCT
Source organism: Alternaria gansuensis (assembly GCA_009289805.1). Taxonomy (NCBI): domain Eukaryota; kingdom Fungi; phylum Ascomycota; class Dothideomycetes; order Pleosporales; family Pleosporaceae; genus Alternaria; species Alternaria gansuensis. Next base: position 207,057 of record WBOK01000077.1, read on the forward strand.
AGTAGTTTTTTAGAATTTTCATTATAACTTGTTAAAATGCTGCTATAAAGTTAGTACCGCCTATAACTATTGTGCATAAATATATAAGCTCTACTATTGTTTAGAACGCTGTTATGTCTCTACTTTCTAGGTGTAGTGTAGTTTAGTTATATTCTAAAAATAAATTTCTAAGTAAGAAAATCTTCCATCTTATAAACCTTTCTAAAAACTTTTTAGCTATTAGTTGTAGGTTTATAGTCAGTATAGTAACTGCATTTATCCTTTATACATTACTAATCTATTAAACGCCTTTGTTCTTCTAGAGTACTAGATGCTATAAATTACAATTCCAACCATTACATCGTTCCTATATACCTTAATTTAGGTTGATTTTAACTATATCTACTACCTGCAATTCTAAAGCCTTAGAGATAACAAAGCCTTGCACTTGCTAAGCTTAATGTAGTATTACCTGTATCTTTTATAGTAAGCATACATTAAAGTAAATTCTTCCTAATTCCTTAAATTGCTGTAAGAGAGCTTCTTCCCTGTTGACAAGTATACATATAAGTATCTCTTTCTCTATAGGCTAGAGATAAATTCCAATATACAGTTGATTAATATTTTCTTCGGTAAGACTTGTTTCTTGTAGAAAAGCAACATATGTTAATTGAAATAAATAACTATATAGTCTAGTATCTGTATTACAAACGCTTTGTTAGAAAAGCTTTTGTTCCTTTGCTTTTCTTTTCTAGTTTTCCTATCTAAATTCTATTAGTATCTCCTATTAAGGGGTATTAATAGGCTAAACCTTCTTGTCTACAGTTTTGTACATAGTATAGAGATTAAAGTATTGTTATGTAAATTTAAACAATCTCTCTTGCAATAGTAAACATTTAAGTTTGCATATAATCAAAAATGTACCAGTTTATAGTTTCTTGTAAAGTCTTAAAATTATCCAACTTCGTGCATAAATACTTTGTTTATCTTAACTATTTAATGATTTTTATTAATGTATGTGTACAGCATGTTAAAATTGCTAAATTCAACTATTAGAGCTACCTATGCAGCTTCTTGTATATATTTTACTACAGCTACTTAAGATTTATTATCTACTGTATTAGTAAGTGCATGCACTTGTGCATTACCTGCTATTTCTCTATCTAAGTCTTTATTAGAGGCTTTATTCCTAATTTTCTACGCAGGGTAATTTAAAAATAAATTTAACGCAATAAAGACGGCGTTTCTAGTACTATTCTTAGAGAGGACTTAACATGTAATATGTCTAAATATAGTATACTGTATTGCTATTCTTACGCATGTACACTACAGCCCCTCTAGAATTGTAAATTTAGTAACATTAGCAACAATCCTAAATGTAGTTTTAATAGTAACTCTCTTTATTGAGATAGATATAATAAACGTAGTCATGAAAAACAGATGATATATGCTATTAGCTAAAGTTAAACTAGAAGATAGCTGTCCTAGTTAGTGCTCTATTATTTCTTATAGTATCTTTAATACTTATATAGCACTAAGTCTAAGAATATTTATTTATGCTCTAATGTTAATTAGACACTTTAAGGAATTACTATTTATAATAACTTAGTATTCTAGTAAGTCTTTTTAAGCAAATTTTTGCCTTTTTCTTTGCTGTACTTCTCAGACTTGTTCAGTAGGTATGTTGTCTAGTTTATTAATTTAGAAATTAATTTTCTTTTGCACCTTGTAGTAAGCTTACGCATTTAATTAATACGCATTTATTAGATTGCAATTCGCATTCTTAACAAGTAATATAATTAGTCAAGTTTTATTAGTAGTGCGCTTAGAATCTGTGCGTTAGTGTAGCTAATTAGCAGCTAGAACAAATTTTAGATGCGCTAAACTACATCTAGATTCTGTGATTTCTTTACTAATTATAACGTTAAGTGTACCCAAAACTATCTAAAATATCAATCTTATTATTAAGAAGGTCGCGTAGCTGTTTTGTAATATTGTCTTGTATTATAAAGTCTAATATAGTAACTTAACGTACTTCCTGTCTAAGTAAGGCGGTTGTAATGTAGCTTAGCTAACCTTATATTATCTCTCTTAACTTAGGATTAGAAAGCGCATTTGTAAATTTTATAGCGTTCTTCTTTTGTCTTTGCTGTAAGTGCTTTAAATCAGCTAACATGCTGCTGTCTTGCTAAGAAAACCAAAGCGGCCTAATAATTAAAACTAGTATATATAAGGCTTACTTGCCAAAAGTATAAAATTTTATGTTTTCTCTTATAGAAGTTATATATTAATAGGCTGCAAGCTAGGGACTAAAGTATTACTTTCAATTGTTTAATTAATTTTTTTTATTTATTTTTAAGGTTTTAAAGGTGGTGGTTGTTGTTGTAGTTAAAATAAATTTTCTGAAAAAGTAAAAAGCAGCTGCCCTCTACTAATTAGTTGCAAAAGTCGAAAAAAGATTATGTGTAGTTAACAAAATTTAAACAGTAAGCAGATAATGTCTACGCCCTAAGAGCTTAGAGCAGAAAAGCTTAGACTACTAAGCAAAATTAAGGTTAAAAAATTTACTAAAAGTACTAGAAAACTACACTAATTAAAATATGTTTAACAGCAATTACTAGCCTATTGCTAGCAACAAGATTGCGATAAAGGTAGAGGGGGTAAAAGAGAGTAAGGACACAAACGTTACTGCAGCAGAAGCCTACAATACTTTATAAAAGCTCCCTTCTTACTACTTTTTACTCTTAGGATTTCCTATACTATATAGTACTGCATACAAATAACTTTTTATACAAATAATATAATAGTTAAACTATTTTTTATTTTATTTAACACAAAGACTAATAGCTTATATTAAGTAAAGTTAAACTTTAATAGATTACTATATAAAAACTATAGTAATAAATTGTAAAGCCTACGTTTACTTTTGCTAAGCAGCTTCTCTAGTTAGTTAAAGATGAACTGTTGGTAGTAGTATTTATAGTAATTTAATAGACCTAGAGGTTAGATTCTATTATTTATAAATACTTTTATTAATGCGTTTAGTATTATAAATGTTAAAGTTATAATAAAAGTTGTAAAATGCTTATTTATTAGTAGGTCTATTAAATACATTACGTATATTAATAGTCTAGATATAGTAATAGTGTTTTATCTTACTAGTCTTTTCTTTCGCAAATACAACTATAGTAGAAAACCTTATAGTAGTTTTATAAAAAGCAAAAGTATATTAAAATTGCTATTAAGTAGCTAAAACAAACTAAAAGTAAGAGAATTTTGTAAGTTACCTTTAAGAAAAGAACAGCTGTACTCAGATAGTCATACTATTGTTATATGTTTACATTTAAGTATAGGCGCTAAAAACGCCGCAACTGCAATACTACTAAAGTGGCAATGAAATTATTAGAAGTTGCGGTTAGCAGTAAATAGTTATTAGTTATGAGGGTTAGTTAGAAGAATATTACGCATCTTTGTTTCTGCCAAAACATGCTAGAGCGACACACTAATTGTGTGCTAGTAATGCTAAACAAGGGGGCATAAGCCTAGATACCTGTTGTTAGTAATAAATCTTTTTTTACCAAAAAGGTGTCTACAAAATATGTGGTCACATCAAAAGGTTGTATTAAAAGGCCCAAGGCAATAACTTTTTTTATATACTTATATACTTGCTCGTCCTTCTTTGTTTCTTTATTCCTCTATTCTAGACACAATTAATATCCTAGTAAAGGGCAGAGCTCTACCTCTTTAAGCGCGTGGTAGCATTAGACTTAGAAATGTTGTGTAAACTGTTTTCTCCGCCTTCTAGTACAATATTAGCAGCATTAATATTATTAAGCTTATTAACGTATCTGTCTGTAGCAGAATTATATAATTGTTCTTAGAACTATTAGAACTGCTAGAGAGTATTATTGTAGTAACCTTAGTTTATTAAACTAGTTGCTACGTTTATAGTACTAAAAACTTTCCCCCTAAACCTTAAGCCTAGTCAAGAGTCTCTAGTAGTAAACTTCTGAATAGGCTAGTAAATAGGTATAGGTTGAGTTGTGGTTAGATCAGATCCGCACAGACCAGAACACCAAAATCTCAACCTTTACTTCTAAATGACCTACTTAATACCTTGTAAATCCTAATGCAATCTTTGTATAGTGTGCACTAAGACTAGAAGATAAATATATTAAGATTTTATAAGATTTGGAAATGATTTGACTTCGTTATGTAGTATTGAAGCATTTAATGCTTTATATCCAAGGCTATAGTACATAAAATTTCTTATAATTTTAACGCAAGTATCTTCTAATACTACTCCAACTTCTATCAAGGTTGCACTAGAATATACCTAGTATTAAGCGAGTTATCGAGAAGTAATGGTTAAGATTTTGGTGTTCTAGTCCGTGCGGGTCTAACCCAACCACAACCCAACCTATACCCATTTACTAGCCCACTTCTTAAGTATTACACTATAGGCTAGTTCATTAAGTATTTTGTTAGTAACATTGTAAAACTGTTAAATCTTTGCTTTTAACTATAGCAAGACTCAGTTTAATAGTAGCTGTCTTAGAATTTCCCCTAGACGTTTTTATAGTGGCCTAAAGTAGTAAGTTCCTTCATTAGCTGCAATATTCTAGTTAAAACTAACCGACCCTATCTATTTTAGGGCGTAGTACGGCTTACAATTCTTAAGCATGTGTTTTATAATACTATATATATAGTAGTGGCTTCAGCCTTTTAAGATAACCTTTTGATTCAACTACACATTTTGTAGACACCTTTTTAGTAAAAAAGATTTATTGCTAACAATAGGTATCTGGGCTTATGCCCCCTTATGTAGCTGGCACGCAATTAGTGTGTTATATGTTTAGACAGAAAGAAGATGCGCAATATCTCTTTAATTAACTCTCTTAACTAATAACTATTTACTACTAACTACAACTTCTGTTATCTTTGTTGCTATTCTTGCAGAGTTGCAGTCGAGGCGTTTCTAGCGCCTATACTTAAATATAAACATACAACAACAGTATTATTATCTAAGCATAGCTCTCCTATTCTTAAAGGCAACTTACAAAATCCTCCCGCTTGTTATTTTATTTTAGCTACTTAATAGCTATTTTAATATGCTCTTATTTTTTGTAAAGTTACTATAAGGTTGTTCTACTAAAGTTATATTTGCGCAAGAGGAGATTAGTAAGATAACATATTATTACTATACCTAGACCATTAACATGCGTAACGTATTTCATAAACTTGCTGCTAAACAAGCCTTATACAACATCTATTATAACTTTAATAATTGTAATACTAGACGCATTAATAAGGTGTTGATAAATAATAGAATTTAAACTCTACGTCTACCTAACTACCATAAGAGCTACTGCTAACAGCTCCTCTGTAACTAACTAAGAAGGCTGCTTAATAAAGGTAAACGTAGGCTTTGTACAGAGGGGTGACAAGAAAAAGAAATCAAAAAAGTTATTGTTTGTAAAGCTTTATCATTCTATAAGTAGAAGGGCTATACCAAAAAGAGTTAGTGATTTGAAAAGCCAAGAACTTCGTCTTTAAGATTCGATGCTTAGTAAGCTGCTTAGTCAGCTGCTTAGTCAGCACGGTTGTCCTTGCAATTTCGCCTAAATTAAGGGAGAAAAAAAGGTTAAAATGAATTTTCGTATAACTTTTTTTTGAACGTATGAAAGTCGCTTAAAAATATAGATTATTAAATAAGACTAGTATATCTCTTTTATGTAAGAGTTTCAGAGTAGTACTATAAAGAACTACCTAGTTATAATAAAAGGCTTATTAATTTTTAAGGTATTAAAGGTTGTGGTTGTTGTTGTTGTAGTCAAAATTGATTTTCTAAAAAAAGTAAAAAGCAGCTGCCCTTTACTAATTAGTTACAAAAGTAAAAAAAAACCGTATGTAGTTAACGAAATTGAAATACCAAGTAGATAAGGTCTACGCGCTAAGCATTTAAAGTAGAGATGCTTAGACTACTAAGCAAAATTAAAGTTAAAAAATTTGCTAAAAGTGCTAAAAAACAACACTAATTAAAACGTATTTAACAGCAATTACTAGCCTATAGCTAGAAACAAGATTGCGATAGAAGTAGAAGAAGTAATAGAAAGTAAAAACATGTACGTTACTGCAGCAGGAGCCTGCAATACTTTATAAAAGCTTTTTGCTAACTGCTTTTTACTTTTAAGATTTTCTACACTATATAGTACTATATATAAACAACTTGCATACAAGCAATAAAATGCTTAAACTTTTTTTTTTCTATTTAACATTAAAACTAATAGCTTACATTAAGTAAAGTTAGACCTTACTAAGTTACTACATTTAAAGCTATAGTAGTAAATTACAAAGCCTGCGTTTACCTTTGTTAAGCAGCCTTTCTAGTTAGTTAAAGAGAAGCTATTAGCGGTAGCTTTTACAGTAATTAGGTAGATGTAGAGGTTAAATTCTGTTGTTTATTAATACTTTATTAATGCGTTTAGTATTATATATGTTAAAGTTAAAATAAAAGTTGTAAAACGCTTATTTAGCAACAAGTTTATTAAATACGTTGCGTACGTTAATATTTTAGATTTAGTAATAGTAAGATATCTTACTAATATTCTCTTACGCGAATGCAACCTTAGTAGAGGGACATTATAATAGCTTTATAAAGAGAAAGAGCGTGTTAAAACAGCTATTAAGCAGCTAGAATAAACTAATAAGAAGGAGGATTTTATAAGTCGCCTTTAGAGATAAGAGAGCTGTGCTTAGATAGTAACGCTGTTGTTGTATGTTTACATTTAAGTATAGGCGCAAGTTGCAGTTATTAGTAAATAGTTATTAGTTAAGATAGTTAGTTAAAGAGATATCGCGTATCTTTGTTTCTGTCTAAACATGCGACACACTAATTGCGTGCTGGCAATGCCAAACAAGGGGGCATGAGCCCGGATACCTGTTGTTAGCAATAAATCATTTTTTTACTAAAAAGGTGTCTACAAAATGTGTGGTCACATTAAAAGGTTGTCTCAAAAGGCCGAAGCGAATAAAAAGTTTAATTTTGAGATTTATTTAGATAATAATATAAAAAGGCTTACTAATACTTAGTAAGCTAGTCTATAGCTTCTCTAGTAGTTTTTGATTACTGTAGCTATTGTAAAGTATAACTATCAAATACTTTTAGTAGAATCTAACTCTCTTATAGTATTGTTATTTTGTTATATTTAATATCCTATTATTTTAGCATTATAACAGTACTTAATCGTAAACTTGGATTAATGTAAAACTAATTCTAAGTCTATATTTCAAATTTATTTAAGTTTTTACTTAGTATAATTATAATAATTATAAGGTCTCTCTTTGGTTTAAAGGTAGCTTTTTCTAAGAATTTTTTCTAATATAGATATTTTATTTTAGCAAGGTCTATAAGCTAGTTATAAGAAATTAATGTCTTCTTTAGTATTTTAGTTTTTAGCTTAATTTTTTAGATATTTTAATAAGGTTTATATGATGTAATTTTTGAACATTGTTAAAGATCTTAGTACAAAAGCCTAGTTTAAGCGTAAAAGCAAGTCAGAAAGCTTATTTTCTTCTATAGTTTCATTTAAAGTATTGACTTTTTCTTTTAAAAAGACTTTCTAGTAAGTTACTATTTAAGGTATTAAGTTTATATAACATATATACTATTAACTTACTATCTGAATTAAGATAAATTATAAGCTATAAACAAGATGCTATGGAAAAGGTAAGTTTAAATAAGTAAATAGACTGAATATGCTATAAGCTTACTAATATATTACGTAATTAGCGCTTATATAAGCAACCTCTATTTTTAACACCCTTTCATTATGCTTTAAAAAATGAAGATACCACTCTCTATAACCTGCTTACATATTGCTTATGTAACCTTATTAGACACAATTTCTTATCAGCGATTCTTATACGTTCAAAAAAAGTTATGCTAAAATTCATTTTGGTTTTTGTCCCTCTTAATGTAAGCGAGTTTTCAGGGCCAGCTGTGCTGACTAAGCAGCTTACTAAGCATCGAATCTTAAAGACGAAGTTCTTGGCTTTTCAAATCACTAACTTTTTTTGGTATAGCCCTTCTACTTATAGAATAACAGAGCTTTCAAAATCATAACTTTTTTGATTTCTTTTTATTTTTGTCACCCGTCTGTAATTTACTACTGTAGCTTTTTATATAGTAATCTAGTAAGGTTTAACTTTAGTGATATAAGCTATTAGTCTTTGTGTTAACTAAGAAGAAGAATAGTTCAAGAATTATATTATTTGTATGCAAGTTATTTGTATGCAGTAATATATAGTATAGGAAATCCTAAGAGTATAAAGCAGTAAGTAGGGAGCTTTTATAAAGTATTGCAGGCTCCTACTGCAGTAACTTACATGTCTCTACTCTCCTTTACCTTTTTTACCTTCTCTACCTCTATACACTAGCATAAACGTTTCCTTTCTATAAGCTTAGCTCTATTAAGCTCTTTACTCTTTTGAAAGAAAAAAGGAAAAAGAAAACTAGTAGAACAAAGAAAACAAAACAAAGAAAACATAATGTAATCACTTAAGTCGCCGCCTAGTATTAACAGATCTTATATCTATGTAGTAGCTATAGAATCTAGGTGTCTAAAGAGCACTTAGATTCTATAGGCTCAGCAGTTCTTTCTTTATATACCTAACAAGTGCACATCTCTATTATATCACTATTTTTTACTTCTTTACGTATTTACTTTAATAAGGTTCTTAAGTAGTAGTTAAAGTGCTTAGAAAGTTATAGTTTTCAAATCTTTATATCTCAACAACCAGAAGGACTATACTAAAATAATTAGTGATTTGGAAAGCTAAGATCTTTCTCTTTAAGTAAAGGGACCTAGTAAGCTGCTTATTCAGCACGATTGCGCATCTAATCTCACTTAAAAAGAGATAATAAAAAAGTAAAAACAAGATTTAGTATAACTTTTTTATGAACGTGGAAATATTGCTACTAAAAAACTAAGTTTAATAAGCTTACGTATGTATAACATAAGCCAGTTTTGGAGGCTTATATCTTATTTACTTAGAGTTTAATCAAAGGGTGAAAAAAAATAGGAGTTTTTACGTAAGCGCTGATTACGTAATAGCTTAGTAATCTTTTAGTATATTTACCCCTCTTCTTTATCTTAACTTGCTTTTTTGTAGTACCTCTATGTCTCGCAATCTTTCTTCATTTAAGCAAATAGTTTATACTTTATATCTACAAAACAAGCCTGTTTCTTTAATTAGTAATATACTAGAAAAGTCTTCTAGAAGTATTACTAATACTCTTTATTGAATTAAACAAAAAAAAGCTTTTTTATCTACTTTTAGACCTAAAAAATGTTGTCCTACAAAGATCTTGAATAAAGCAAAAAGAGTGCTTAATAGAGACCTTACTAGAAGCCCTAAAAAGACAAATCAACGTCTGTTAAAAGAAAATAGTCTAGATCTTTCTATTAGAAGCTTATAACGCTTTCTTAGAAAAGAGAACTATTCTGTTAATGTTTCTCGAAAAAAGACGCCTTTAGACGCTGAAAAGGCCTATAATTGTCATATTTACGCCAAGCAAACTCTTAAAAACCTCAAAAATAGAAACTTTACTAAAGTTACATTTTTAGACGAGTCTGCTATTAAGCGAGGGCACGGTGCGAGGACAGAATACTATTGATCACGTCAAAAAAATAGGCTTAGAAGAAAAATAGTTTCTACTACTGATACAAGTAAGTTTAAAAAAAAGGCTAATTAACTCAAAAAAGACTTTAATAGATTTACTATTTTTCTATAATTCTAATCTATTTTTAGCAGGTTTACTAATCTAGTTATAGGTCAAGATATTTCTATTTAAGTTTGGGGAGCGATTTGAATAGATGGTAGATTGAAACTAGTAGTAATTAAAAGCCCTTTAACTACTACTCCTTTTACGAATTCAGACTACATTTAAAAGATTCTAATTCCTATAGTAAAACCTGCAATAAAAAAAGGTAAGTTTTATGTACGGTTTTTTCTTTCTTATAAGCTTATTACTTTATATTTAATTTATTAAGTGGCGATCTTTTTCTATATAAGTAAAGAAAATACTAATCTCTATATAGGCTAGAAGTTTCAGCAGGATAACGCTAAGATTTATAAAATTACAAAAGTTTTATCTTGGTTTTCTATAAATAGAATATCGCTTTTTAAGCATCCTGCCTATAGTCCTAATCTAAATCCTATAGAAAACGTGTAGGCTTTGCTGAAAGACGCTTTAGCTAAAAGGCCTATAACTTCTTTAGGTATAGGAAATAATAAGAGAAGTATAGCAGCCTTAAAGGCTGCTATGAAGGAGGAATGAGATCAATTACCTCAAAAGGCGATTGATAATTGTCTTCTATTATTACCAAGGCGTTATTTGCATATAGAAGAAGCTAAGGGCTGGTACACTAAGTATTAGTAGGCTGTTTTAGTTATTTATTTTGAAAAAACCTTATAAACAAGCTCTGTACTATTACCTGATAGTTTATTCTACAATTACGTTTCAACTAACACACAAAAGAGACAAGCTATTATTGTTTATTATATGTAATTTATACCGATTTCTACACATTCAAAAAAAGCTATTTTATTTATTAATCTTGAGTTTTTTTATCTTTGTCTATACTGCGGAAGTTGAGCACATTCGTGCTGAATAAGCAGCTTACTAGGTCGTTTTACTTAAAGAAGAAATTCTTAGCTTTTCAAATCACTAACTTTTTTTAGTATAGTCCTTCTGGTTGTTGAGATGAAAAGATTTTACAACTATAACTTTTTTAATGTCTTTTTATTTTTGTCACCCCTCTGTAATATTATTAAGCTTATTGATATATTTGTCTATAGTAGAATTATATAGCTGTTTCTTGAGCTATTGAAACTACCTAGAGAAAATTATTATAGTAACCTTAGTTTATTAAGCTAGTTACTACGTTTGCTAAACTAGAGGCTTTACTTTTATACCTTAAGCCTAGCTAAGAGTCTCTACTTAAAAACTTTTTAAGTATTATAATAAAGTCTAGCTAATTAAGTATATTATTAGAAATGTTGTAATATTCTTAGATTTTTGCCTTTAACTATAATAAAACTTAAGTAGATAGTAGCTATTTTAGAATTTTCTCTAGACGTTTATGTAGTAGCCTAAAGTAGTAAGTTACTTTCCTAGCTGTAGTATTTTCGTTAAACTAACTTACTCTATAACCTTTACGTCTATCTAATTACTATAGAAGCTACAGCTAACAGCTTCTCTTTAACTATCTTAAAAGGCTATTTAACAAAAGTAAACGCAGGCTTTGTAATTTACTACTATAGCTTCTGTTGGAGTATTGACACGCGGATCACCCTGTTGATTAGGTGATCCTGGTAAGCTGTTCACGTGACGGCCCCGCTAGCGTCTATATAAACGAGCTAGATCGTCTTATGTCTGTTTAGTAATTATTAGACACTTTGTTGTAGCCTTAGTAATTAATACACTTATTTCACTCTACCTAATTAATCTTAGGTGCCTCTTCTTAGCTCCTACAGTTATTAGCCTAGCCGCTTAATTATAGTTTCAATTCCCACTGCGCAATTAGTAAGCTAGAAGGTTAACTATTGAATTATTACATTACTCTCCTCTATTTTCTCCTACAGCACGGCTAGCAGATCGCTGCAGCTGCTGTACCTCTTACCTTCTTAATTATACAATTAACTTTTTACTTATCCATTCTACAAATTACTAGCTACTGTTACTATTAACGCAGCTACCTACTAACTAATTCTGCGATTACTTTAACATAAACCTATATTATAATCCTACAAAGTATCTTACTAATATAAACTTCTCTAATACACTGCTTATTGCTCTAAAAGTAATCTTTAAGGCCTAATTAGACTAGCTAACGTAGTTTACTCTATTAAAACTATACTGCTTAGAGAAAGGTATTTAGGATTAGATTAATCCTAATCTTCTAGACGTGCGCTTAATAGATTACTAGGAGCTTTAGTATCTTAAGCTACCTAAAAATATTAAAGAGCTTGTTGCTCCACTACCTAGCGCAAGCGCCTAAATACAAAAAGACTATAAAATTACTTAACATTAATATAAGGCTTATACAATGAAAGCTAAGTATAAGAAGAATAATTATAATAAGCTTATTAATAGATAAAAAGTATACACTGCTTAATAAATAAATAAAGTTGCTAAAATTATTAATGTTAAAAACTAAATTAGCAAGACTGTATATCTAGACCTACTATTAAACGCCTTAAAAAGCATAATTACTTAGAGCTTAACTAGTCTTTAAGCTGTAGTGAAGTTTTTAAAAATGATCTTGCTCTTATAAATTAGAATAATTAGTATTTAATTAAAGTGCAATATAAATTCTACCTAGACAAAGCTTGCTAGAGACAAATAGGCCCTAAGCGTTAGTTTACTAAGTAGTAGCTCTTATATTAATAAGCAACAATCTACTTACTTTTTAAGGTTATTAGGCTGTTAGTAGTTACTAATCTTTTAGACGCCTTAGGCACTAAGATTACACTAAATTAGTTGCACAAGAAGCGTAATAAGCTACTATAAGTAATAGCGCTTAGTAGAGCTAAATTAACTCTTAATAATCTAAAAAACATTTTTAGTATTTTATTATAAGATTAATAAATTACTTTTTTAAAAAAAAAACACGCAGTGTTCTAAACTAAATTTAAATTAAAAACAGCTTAATTATTAAATGTCTTACAGCTTGGTAAGAGCAGTAAGTAATTACATCTTTGCTTTTATAAGCTCAGCAAACACTTCTAGACACTGCGTAACTACTTTTAACTTTAAACTACAGTTACAGTATTAAACATTACTAATAAAATACTAATTAAACTGTTAGACAACAATTAAAAGAAAATTGTTAAGTAATAAAATAGTAAGAGATAGGCAACACTATAGACTTAGATTAAAAAAAAGATAGAAGGCTAGCACTAGCAGATTAGCTGCTAATAAACTAAGTAGAGTATACTTTAGCTTATTAGTTTTAGTACTAATTAACTTAAGAGACTTAATTAAGAAAATTAATCTAAACGTGTTTAGAGTAGCCTTAACTCCTTATGCGTTGTCTTTTTGTATAATTATAAATAGTAGAGTTGTAGTCTACTTAGTTAACAGCAAAGATTTTCTAGTACTAGGTACTTATTACAAAAATGTTAAGGAGAAAACTGTTAAGGCAGGCACTTAATTTATTCTAGTTACTAGAATAAGAAATAAGCTGCTTAAGAACGTCCTATCTAGCAAAGCTAGCCTAAAATAGCTAATCTTCTACTTACTAATATTAAGTTTGTTCTAGGCTTCTACATTAATATCGTCTTTAAAGCATAGCTTAAGTAGACAGGCATTTAGTACTTAAAATACAATTTTACTATAAGATTTAAAATAATTAAGAGGAACGTTATTTTATTTAACGTAAAGTGTTACTTTAATCTTTTATTTATTAAATACAAGCAACTTTCTTGTTATATTACTTAACTACTATTAGTAAACGCTGTAGCATAATTACAGAAGCCTTAGGTGCGCACTAGTAATAAGGATCTATAGCATTAATAATTAGAACATTTAGGGCAACAAGCTATTAAAGCTCTAGTTTACTTAGCATAGAATATTAAAATTACAAGTAAGAAGTTGTTAGAATATAATTACTACGTAATAGCTTATGCCTTATAAGGAATTTTACCACAACAAAAAAAATATTACTTTAACTTTTTTTCTTAATTTTATAAGATCTGTTTAATTTCTTAACTAGTTAATTGCTTAAGAAATAGGCACTTATTATTAAGAAAAACTACTTAGACAAGCTGTACAATTATAATATCTAGCTAAAAACACTAAGTAATATTATGCCTGTAATTAAAGGCTTTACAGTAGGAATTAAGAGGAAATATCAGTAAAAAATTATAAAAAATTATTAAAATTACAATACTGCTACACTGCCTTAGAGAAAGTAATTAAGTTATAGGAAATAAGTAATAAAAAAAGACATTATAATTAAAACGCTACTGCTATACACTTATAAGCTTAATAGCTTAGTAAAGAGAGCTAGCTAAAAGCTAATTACAAAGGCTATTAAAATACATATAAGTGTAAATTTACTAGCTAAGCTTTAGCTAGTAATTATAAATGCAGTAGCTTACCTATATAAAATAAGCCTTTCTAAGATTTTTAGCTATTAATCTCTTAACTAGGTGCTTAAAAAATAGTTTAGGAAATACTTCTAGTACTATTAACTACCTAAGATTAAATATTAGACTACTAATCTACGCTTAGACTAGAGTAGAATTCATGGGTATAGCTGCCGAGCCTATCTATTAAATAGAGAGAGGGCAGCTAGACGTAATTATTAAGGATTTAAGGTTAATTCTTAAGGCTATATTAGTTATTTAGTTAGTTATTAAGCCTCTAATATATACTATATATAAGTACTAACTCTTAATTAGGTGATTACTACCTGTAATATAACTTTTAATAAATAGTTATTTTACAAAGATAATTGTAAAAAAGAGGTACTGCGAAATGAAGTAATAAAGATTATAGAGAATTTTTATAACAGTAAGCTAGTTAGTTTAGAAGATAACTTGTAAGTCCTTCTAACTTTTTAAAAAAAAGTAGATTAAGAAATATGGCTAACTACTAAAAACTGTAAAAGTAATTTATCTACTAATTTATATAGTAAGAAAGGCTGGCCTACGAAAAATAAGTGTAGATTAAAGAACGCTAAGTAAATAAAGCACAATGCTAGTGCACTATTAGAGATTTAATTAAGTTAGTAGCAAGATACTAGTCTTACTACTCTAAAACTAACTCCTAAACTAGAAACTCTAAAAGGCGATGACGCGATTAATTGTAGAGTATTTAATAGTTAAACAGCAGTGCGCTTGCCTAAAAAAGCTAACCTATTAATATCTAAAGGTAAGGAGCTTTTTTTGTATAAGCTTAACATCTTATTACTAGTCTAGTAGTTTATGCTTAAGAACTTTAATATACTAGCTAATTAAGATAAAACCTTTGCTTAAAGAGAGTAAGTTATAGACTATAGATTATCTTGTAGTACAAGATCTTAGGTCTTAGATAGCAGACAAGGTAAGCAATTATAAGCTTAACCTCTACTTACTAGACGTAGTGCTAAAATTACTAGGAAAAGTCTAAATTAGCTTATAAATTATTATCTTTTACTATGTAAGCTAGGCAGTAGCCGTAAACGTAAAAATGTAACCTAAGATCTTAATAATTAACTAAAGAGTAATAGCATAAGTAGTATTAACATATTAAATATAGATTATAAGAATGTACTATAAATTAATTTTTGTAATACCTACCTGCTAGGTTTATAAGCAACTTAGGAAGACTAAGCAAGCTATAAAACTTTTAATTATCTAGTTATAGCAGCTTTAAGTATAAACTAAATATAAAAAATGCTTAACTGTATTGTAATAATTTACTTAAACTGCTAGAATTAAAAAATTAGTTGCTTTAGTATTTTATAAAAGCCTTATTTAATAATGCCTGTAAGGAAGAGATTAATTAATTAAGTATAAATAAGACTAAGACTAAAATGTTAAAAGAAGAAGCAGATAATTACTTAATACTTACAAAGTAGGTTTAGATCTACAAGTTTAATTAAGACAGCTCCTTTTTTAAATATAAAGTGTAGATCGTTTTAAGAAGTAATTTTTAAAAAAAGAACTTAAGTAATTTAATATATGCAGCTATGTTAGTAGCTAAGTTCTTGAGAGCAGCAATAGCTATTACTACTAAAAATAATCTAAAGATTAAGTAATATAATGTTGTAGTAACATTTCTTAATATGTTAATTATAGCAAAAAACTTAGTAATTTATAAAATACTAGATAGCTTTAAGAAGCCTAGAAAGTTTATACAACTTAACTGTGTACTCTATAAATTATAAGTCTTGCTACTGTTAGAGTATAAAGAGTTCTTAGAATTACAAAAAAAAATTATTCTAATTACTTTACTAAAGGAGCTTTGCGTGTTTTTTAATTAGAAAAGAAGGATTTTAGTTTTATTTTATATAAATAATATCTCACTACTATTTGCAAAAGATTATAATCAAGGAGTATTAAATTTTTAGTTTAAGATTATAAATAAGTATAAAATATAGGGATAAGAATTAGTTAAATAGTTTTTTAGTATCTAGGTAGTAAGAAATTATAAGAAGCGAATAATTACGCTTATATATAATATATATATTAAGAAAATTACAAAAAATTTAAGCTAAAAGATAGCAGCTTTCTATAGACTTTACTGCTGTTAGAAAAGCT
Source organism: Alternaria gansuensis (assembly GCA_009289805.1). NCBI lineage: Eukaryota > Fungi > Ascomycota > Dothideomycetes > Pleosporales > Pleosporaceae > Alternaria > Alternaria gansuensis. The sequence continues at coordinate 223,350 of WBOK01000077.1, forward strand.
AATTAAGAACACTAGCAAAGCAACTAAGCAAGACATTAAGGCCTATTAAGAAAAAGTTAAGTTAGTGCTATACACAGCTATTATACTTTAACTAGATATTACTTACTTAATTTTAAAGCTTTTTAACTTCTTTAAAAACTCTAGTAACTAATATGTAAAAGCTATTAAACAGGTGATTATGTACCTCTATTAAATAAGATAGGATGCAATTTAATATAAGAACTCTAATAGCCTAGACCTAATAACTACAGGTAATGCTTCTTTTGTAAATAATTAAGAAACTTATTAATAGTTTTATAGATATATAGCTATTCTATATAGTAGTCTAATATTTTAAAAGGCAGCTTAGCAGACTATAGTAACTACATTAACTACTAAGGCTAAGCTACTTGCCTTTAAGTAAACTACTAAAAAGGCTATAGCTCTTAAACGCTTCCTTTGTAAGCTATCTCTTTATTTAAAAGAAGTTTTTATAGTCTAGTGTAATAATGAATAAATAATTAGGCTTCTAGTTAAGAAGAAAAACTAAATTAGCACTTATTTAAGACATATAAATATATAAAATATGTAGCTATAGCAAGAATTTGCTAAAGAATAATTTTAAATTAAGTACTTAGAAATAGTAATTATACTAGCTAATAGACTAACTAAGTTGCTTACCTAACAACAGTTTAAGAAGTTTAAGCAGTTACTTAACTTTTAGAAAGTTAAGCATATAATTAAAGATAATAATAATTAACAGGCAAAGAATTTGTATTAAGCAGCAATATTTATAAACTAAGCTAAGTTTTTTTTTAATTGCTTAGAGATAGCAAAAGATAAATAAGCTAAAACTAACTAAAAACTAAAGACTAAAACTAGAAACAAGCTTACTAGTAGGCATTAAAATTATAATACTTACTAGACTTTATTAGTAGGTCTTGCTTAACATTTTAAACTTTAGCAAGCTTAAGCGTATTATTAGCTATCCTAGCTTATATAGCTAAAGTCTCTAGGTAAGCAGTATACAGGCGTAAATCTAATTTACTACTCCTATATATAGAATTGTAAGATAAGTGTTAGCTTACCCTAGTATACTTATGCCTATATAATTAACTTGTATAGTAATTAGGACAATAATTAGCAGCGCAATAATGTAAAGTAAAAAAGAGTAGTATTTTATAAGCATGCTGTTCTTAAATTTTTAATTAACGTAAAAGATGCTGCTGTTCCTGCTATAGCTAAAGCTATTATTGCTATAGCTATTACAAATTATAAGCTAGCTGTTAAGCAGGCTGCACTATAGGTTTACTAGTATTATATACAGTATTATAAGGCTAATATTCCAGATTAAAAGCGCTTACTAGAGCAGAAGTAAGAAGTAGAAGCTAAGCTATAAAACTATAAGACAATATCTCTCAAGCGCAGCAATTTTTAACTAAAGGCTTTTACGCAGAAGGCTTTCTAGTAAACATAATACTACTATTAATTATTTTACAGCAAGTAATAATGTTGCTAAGTAGCTTATTTTTATTAACCTAGTACTTATTATTGTTTTATTCCTAAAAACTACTTAGTAGCCAAAGTAAGAAGCTTAAATAATTAAAAACTTACCTATTTATCTTTATACATAGCTATAAAATAATGAGTAAAAATATTATTAAAAGTATAGTATGTGTAAAATAAGCAACGGCTGTAGTAAGTACTACTCTAACTACTAGCCTAAACTTAATTAAAGCAGCGCTTAGCATATAAACAATTAAATTTTTTTTTTACAGCGCTTACACAAAAAAAAGTAAAAACATAATAAATTAGTAGTAATCTTTTAAAAGCTTATTAGCACCTTCTTCTAAGTAGAAAAAAGCGTGTTACGCCTTATAGACAGCTTAATAAGCGTATATAGACTATTGCTATCATTATAATGCTAATCTTTTAACGTTGCTAAAGTAGTAATCTACTTTAATTTTTAAATAGGCTCTTAAACAGTCTTGCTCTTACGCTAGCTTAATCCCTTAGTTAAGCTCTTAGTTTAATTAAAATTTAGATAAAAGCTTAACAGCAGACTTAACTTAAGAGGAAAAGTAATTAGTTTTTAAGCTAAGCTACTAGAAGTCTTGCAGTACGTATACAGATTAAAAAGCAAATGCAATAAACTCTTATTATTTTAAAAATTAGCTGCTTACTAAATTTTATTATTAAACAGGCTTTAACGCGCGCAATACTTATGCTTAGCACTATTCTTATGTTGCTAGCGTAGGCTTTCTAAGCAACGCTTACGCTTATTGCTATTCAGGGCAAACTACACTAGAAAAATTAGCAGCTAATTAGTAAGAGAATAGTAAGGCAATAGAACTTACTTTATTAATAGTAGTAAGGGCGCGTTAAAGATTAAGAAAGATTAGTAATTAATATTGTAGTAAGGCTAAAGGTTGTAGAGGGGCAGTAGACGGGATTAGTAACTGTTGTAATTGCGTACAGACTGATTACGCAATTTTTAAAGTCTATTTAAAATTTTAATATTATATTAAGACTAAGCTGCTTGCTTAATTAAAACAATATTACAATATTACAACAGAAGTAAAAGATTAGGCAGTAGGACTAAAATTATAAGAAGACCTCTTAATTAACAACGTTAATTAAGTAAGGATTAACTCCTTGCTTACAGCTTAGATTAATAATTTCTTACTAACCTAGAGGGTGTGTTAGAGTACTGACACGCGGATCACCCTGTTAATTAGGTAATCCTAGTAAGCTGTTCACGTGACAGCCCCGCTAGCGTCTATATAAACAGGCTAGATCATCTTATGTCTCTTTAGTAGTTATTGGACACTTTGTTGTAGCCTTAGTGATCAATACACTCATTTCACTCCACCTGATCAATCTTAGTTGCCTCTTCTCAGCTCCCATAGCTTCTTATATAGTAACCTAGTAAAGTTTAACTCTACTAAATATAAGCTATTAATCTTTATGTTAAACAAAAAAAAAGAATAGTCTAAGAATTATATTGTTTGTATATAGTACTATGTAGTGTAGGAAATCCTTAAAGTAAGAAGTAGCAGGCAAAAAGCTTTAAAAAAGTATTGCAGGCTCCTGCTGCAGTAACGTACGTGTCCTTACTCTCCTCCACCTCCGCTACCTTCTCTACCTCTATCGCAATCTTGTTGCTAGCTATAGGCTAGCAATTGCTGTTAAACACGTTTTAATTAGTGTTGTTTTTTAGACTCGAAGCGCTTAGCGCGGAGACTTTATCTACTTACTATTTAAATTTTGTTAACTACACACAATCTTTTTTTGACTTTTGCGACTAATTAGTAGAGAGCAGCTGCTTTTTAATTTTTGAGAAAACCCATTGTAACTTCAACAACAACCACCACCTTTAATACCTTAAAAATAAATAAGTCAAGATCTATTGATGCAGAAGTAGCTGCTCTTTTATTAGAGAACGCTTAACCTCCACCTTAGCGCCTTTCTTTACTGGTGTGTCATTCTTTTTTTAAAGCTACTTATCAAGAGAGCTTTTGAGGAAATGAAGTTTAAAGATATCTTAACATTTAAAAAAATCGTAAGCATCTTGTTTTGAAACGTTTTAGCATATCGTTGAGATTTTATGTTTATTACTTAAAATAGATGCAGCAATTATAGCGTGTACTATTCCATACTTTTTTCTATCTTCTTCTGATCTATATGTAGTTTAAACTGAGCGCTTAGTACATTATTAATTTCTAAAGCTATGCTTATTTGTAAAGGGCGTGTATCTCTAAGCTTCTAGCCTTGTTAAAGCCCTTTTTTCCATTAATCAAGTACTTAATCAGATTATTGCCTATCATCTCTTCTTAATCTTTAAGGTCTTAGATCTGCTAGTATTTTCTACTTTTTTATGCCGCAGAGGTCGCAAAAGAAGAAACAATAAAAGCTTTCAGAGTGCTCTATACTTTTAGTTAATAAACTAGGTTTTGCTTACTCTAATAAAAGCTCTTTTCAACCGTATGCTCTGCATCTAAAAATATAGGCGGGCGCTTTTCTTTAATTAGGTGCACAATATAAGCGCTGCCTTTATATTCTGGACTAGCGCGTTGCTAGTACGTTCTAGGGTTTACTGTTGACTTTTGAGTAAAAAGTCCTATTTGCTTTTGAGAGCCTAAATAGATTTCTAGTAGATTGCTAGCTGTGCTTTCTACTTATACAAGAGATAAACTAACTGCTTTTTCTAGCGTATACTAGCTAGCCTGCTCTGTTAGAGGTTATAACTCATTACTTTTTATCTTCTAAATAGTTCTTTTACTTGCTTTAGTCTTTTAGTGCTTATTTGCTGCAATTTAGAGTTTCTCATAAAAGGGTTTAAAAGCCAATCCTGTATTACGCAGTTTATCCTTATATGATAAGTCTATAATTATAGTACGCTCTTTTATTAAAAGAAATGTCAACAAAAAAAGAAATCATCAAAGTTAAAATTTTAAAAGCTTTATATTTTCAGTAGTAGAAGGGCTAGACCAAGAAGAGTTAGTGATTTGAAAAGCAAAGGACTTCCTCTGAGAGATGGGCTGCTTAGTAAGCTGCATAGTCAGCATGGTCGCGCCTTTAATCTTCCTTGAAACGAGGTAAAAAAAACTATAGATAAATTTTAGAATAACTTTTTTTAGGAGATAGAAATCGCGAAATATTACGTAATATAAAATAAGGCTGGTTAATCTCTTTCGTGCGTAAAATTTAAGATAGTTGGACTCCAACTCAATTAGTACTAATAAAAGGCTTGTTATTAAGTTTTATTTAAACAATTAACTAAAATAGCTTACAAATATTTAGTGAACTAGGCCATAGCTTTTTTAGTAGCTACATAGCTCTTTAGCTGTCATGAAATATATTAAAGAGCATAGCTTTTTAGCACTATAACCTTGCTTAATTGTAAACCTACTTCAATATAAGTCTTAATTCAAGTCTCTATCTTATTATTTCAAAGGCAGATATTGAGTATATTAATACTAATTACAGGCTTTCTTAATAGATTAAAGACAACTTTTTATTATAAATACTAACAAAATCTTTGTCAATTTCAAGAAGTTTTGTAAGCTTCTTTGAAAGAAATACAAACTATTTTTTCTTATCAGTAGTGAAATAAAGTTTTCAGTTAATTTAGTAAAGTTTTTAATCGATATATCTTTAATCTTTTCAAATATCTTAGCATAGCAGCCTAATTAAAGTTTCATAGTAAAAAAAAAGCCATTTTTTCTATTTAACTTAAATTTAAAGATAGAATGAAAAATATCTACTAAGAGCATTTTTAGTATATTACTATAAAGAGAAATAGGCTTATTTTATAAATAAAAAGACTATACTTGCTAGTTAGAATTACGCTAGTAAATGGGTTAGGGTTGGGTCGTGGTTGGGTCAGCTTACGTCAGACCACAACCTAACCCAACTGTAACATAATTTTTCTACGCTAAAAGTAGGTTGTAGTTAAGTCGTAGTCACACAGACGTAGGTTGTAGTTAAGTTACATAGACGCGTAGTTGTAGTTATAGTTAAGTTATAGCGCATAGACCGTAAGTTGTAGTTAGGTTGTAGTTAAGTTATAGAGGGAAGTAGTTAGGTTGTAGTTATTAACATAGTTAGTTCTTATAGTATAGAAGATATTAAAGAGAGCATATTTACATTATTACATATAGAGAAAACCCTAACTACCTACTATTGAATTTTTATATAGAAAGCTAGTAGAACGTTAAGTTAGTACTAAACTTTTTATAGTGTCTAATAGCTATCTTTAAATCTCTAGCCTTAATGATAACACTCTTAGCATAAATAGTATTAAAGTTTTAGTCTACATTTATGAGTTTAATTAGAATTTAAAAATAATAAGAGTAGTTAAGATACTTTTAAAGTAGCTAGCTAAGGATGCTTTAGCTAACTTTGAAAGGGTGTCAAATGCCTCTACTTAATAGCATATATTAAAGTAATAAGTGTGCGTATTTTTGTAAATAAGTCGGCTAAACAAGAGTTTGTGTAGTAATAGGTTAGATAACTTTTGCTACTTTTTAATTTACTTTAGCACAATAGCTGTGCGCTATTAATGTTAATTTATTATAATAGACTGTAATACTTTACTGCTTAGCTTAAATTAGTATTTTTTCTTCGAGCCCTCGACTTTGTAAGTCCTGCAGGCGCTTTTTAACTAGTCTCTATATATAAACTCTTTATAAGCGCCTTGCTACCAGTTAAAGCTTACGTAGTTTGCTTAGTATACGCTATTACTATAGTTGTAGGGTTGTTAAAGTTTATAGTAAGTATATATAATTATTATTGTTTTTGTTGCAGCAATAAGATGCGCAAGTAAATGTAATAAATAGCTATTCAAATGTAACCTGCTAAGGTATATTGTAAAAACGTTATTGGTTAGTTAAGTAAGTCTAAGTATAGAAATTTTTTAATTTTAGTTAGCTTTAGTTGGGACGCACAGACTACACTAGCTACAATCTAAAAATATCTCTTAATCTCTACTTACTATTTAACTACTATAATAATAATAATAATA
>WBOK01000770.1:0-11755 GCA_009289805.1 Alternaria gansuensis
TTTACAGCCTATTTATTAGGGCATATTTTACCTTATATACAAATTTCACGTATATATCTCTTGTATTCGTGGCGATGCGGAGGTGCGGAGGTTTTGGTGTTCTGATTAGTCAGACCCAACTGTTAGCATTTTTACCAGCCTAGTTGTAGTATTGTAACCCTAGCTCTTGCTAAGAAACTAGCCTAAAATAGTACTAGCTCTTACGTGTGCTCGCGATCTAAGCAAATAGAAACTTCTTAAATTTTTTTAACTTATTGCGTGATCTTTAATTAATTCTCTAGGCTTATAACCTGTTAGAGATTTAATCTCTAGACCTAATTACTGCTTGTTCTATTATCAACTTAGAGGTAGAGGTCTCTGCCTTCTACTTGTTTGTAATAGACTTAGAGGCAGCCTAATAGGCTTATATCCTAGAGATTAAAGAGGAGGCGGAAGTAGGACGATAAAGAATACGAGAAATAAATAAATATAGGATAGTACTAGTAGCGTAATAGCTTCTAGTAATTAATTAATTGTAGTTTAATTAAAAATTCTAGGTGTGATTTTGAGCACCTGGATCTTGTAGAGAAACAGCTAAGTAGCTTAATCTCTAACACGCCCTCTTAAGCTAGGAAGCTGTTTTGCTAGTAATTTAAGATATATCTACTAGATTTGTACCTAGTAAAAAATCTTTAATTTTATTAAAACTTGTAGCCTTTGTAAGACTATCTGCTAGTAAGCAGCTTGTATTTTAATATACTAGCTTAATTTGCCCTGCTTCTACTTTCTTGCGTATAAAGTAGTATTGTATATTAATGTGTTTTGTTCTAGTATAGTAGGCAGAATTATTTAATAATTATATTGCGCTTTAGCTATTAGAGTAAATTGTAGCAGCTTCTGTTGATTTAATTTAGAATAGCTGCTTTATCTTATTAATAAATTAAGATAAATAAATACTCTGTTTAGTTGCTTTTTTATAAGCTATAAACTTAGCCTCTACGCTTAATAAAGCTACTATTAGTTGCAACTTTAATAGCTAAGAAATAGCGCTAAAAGAATTGTTAATTTAGAGTAGAAATATATATCTTAAAGTAGATTTTTTAGTAATATTATTACTTTCTTAATCTACATTACTAGAGCTTATTAAATTAATTTTTAGCTTTGTTTTTAATAGTGTAGATTGTGTAGAATTGTATAGTAAACTTATTTATTTACTTTAAGCTATATAGCCTTATAAATAATTAAGGCTACTAAAATGCTTAGTACTTAGATTAGCTATAAATCTTAATAGTAGATTTACTGCATAAGTTATATTAGGCCTAGTAAAGAGTAATAAGTAAATTAAAGAGCTAATTTATTATTAAAATATTTTAATATTATTTAGTGTAGCTTTTTAATTATTTTTTTGCAGCTTAATGTTTTGCTAAAGTAGTAATTTTTTAGGCTTAATTTCTAGCTTATTATATTTTACTAGTAATCTCTAAGCGTAATCTTCTTAAGTAATAAAGGTTAATTAATTTAATTTAATTACTTGTACTTTAAGAAACTTAGATATATTACCTAGATCTTTAATTTTAAAGTCTAATATGCTTAATAAATCCTTAAATAATTAAGCTATTTTAAGCTTATTTGCTTTAAATATAAGCAAATTGTCTACGTAAGTTGTAATTATAATCTTCTATTTAATATTGATATATATAGCTATATCAATAGATAGAGATTTAAATTGTAATTAGCTTAGTAAGTTAACTAATAGCTTTTTGTCACGGATGGTTGCGTGTTAACTAGGTCCGCTAAACTCGCTTATCGTTAGCTTGCCCACTGGCAATTGTGCTTATAAGGGGCTCCTCACCTGCGAGGATACCTATAGGTATTATTGCTTGAAATATACACACTTTATTATTCTACAGCTATCTCTTACTATCTTCTGTAGTGTGAAGCAAGTACTATTGCCTAAAGCCACCCCTTACAGAATAATACCTCCTCTTACAGGCTAATAGTCTAGAGATAGCTCTCTTAACGCAATCTAACACTTAAGGCAATTAAAGAAGTTAGAGCCCTGCTATATCTAAACTCTCTAATCCCCCTTAAACCCTATTAAGGCCCGCCACACTTAAGAAGCCTAGAGAGCGCACTTAAGGCGCACCTACAACGCTTAAGAAGCGCATTAACACTATAGAGAAGCAACACAATAAACTTTAATTCTTATAATAATTATAGGAGTTAGAAGAAGAAGTAGCACAACTAAAAGAAGTTAAATAAAAAGAAATTTTAAATATACTAACACTACTAACTATATTATCCTGCGCGTAGAACGCACCTAAAGCAACACTTACTACGTATACGCAACGCGCGTTAAAACCTAAAAACCTAGCTAAATACTAAGGTAAAACCCTTAAGAAATATTATAAGTTTACTTATTCTTATAAAGTAGCATTTTAGCTACTGCTACAAGAATTTAAAAGAAATAATAATAAAGTAATTTAGGCAATGTAGTATCTTAGAGTAAATTCTTAAGAGCTTTAGTATGCTTACTATAAGCGTTCTTTTAAAGTAAAGAGAGAAGTACTAACTTAGAACTACTTTAAGTAATATATGCTTAACTTACTTTTAAACTTTATTAACTATAGCTTTAAAGCAGTAACTACGTATACGTACGCTATATAGTAGAAAAACTAAACTATTTAATTATTTATAACTTATCTTAATATTTTTAAAAATTAACTCCTAATATATACTAAGGTACAAAGGGTCTAGCACTTTTTTATAAAACTAAGGCCTAAACTACAGCATGCAATTACTAACTACTATTAAATTCTTATAACTAAAGAAAACTTTATTACGCTTAAATTTATACTTAAGCAGAATTTGCGTAAAGCACTTATTACGCATAATTTACTTTACTAAAGCACTTTTATAAAAAAAAAAAAGAACATTTTTTTATAGCTACTATACTAAACGCACCTAAAAAGCGTAAAAATAGTAATAATAATATATATTTTAAGTGCTAGAAAAAAGAATACTATGCTAATAAGTGCTAAAGCAACAACTTTAATAAGGTCCTAGTTAATATAAACTAAATAAAAAAAGGTTAAGCCTTGCTATAAACTTAAAGTTAGTAAAGCACGTGCTAATAAATATTTTACTAGAAATGCAGCATATATATTACGCACGTTTAGCAACTAAAGTAGAAAAAGAACTTTAAGTTATCTTAAACTTATAAGTAGATGTTAGCTTTATTAGTTAAAAAACAGCTATAGAGATAAATCTAAAACTTATTTAAAATGCAGAACTTCCTTGCCTAAGTTAAATTAGACTTTAAAGGCAAAACATATACGTAGTATATAAGCTTTAACTACGCTTAACAAACAATAATAGCATAAAGCGCATTATAGAAGTTACTGCGTATAAAGTAGATAAAGAAAAAGTACTACTACTACTTAGTAACTTCTTCTTAAGCTAGAAAGGCATTTATATTAACTGCAGAAGGTAGATGTAGCGTTAAAAATATATAAAAGCAAACATTAACTTAGTAGCTACTAAAGCATTTTTAAAAAATGCAAAACTTATAAATTTAAAAGCTTACCTCTTAAAAGTACTTTAAAGTAATAGCGTATGTATTAAGCCTAAGGCACACGTACTAAACGTATTTATAGTATAAGTATAGCGTATACCTAATATATTGCAAGATTACACTAATATCTTTAATAATAAAGCTGCTAAAACCCTTCTACAGCTAAAAAGCTTAAATTACGCAATCTTTATTTAACAAGGAAAAAAACCTTCTTATAAGCTTTTTTATACTTTTTTTTCTTGTAAGCTTTAAGTGCTTTGTAAATATATTAAGAAAGCACTACGTAAAGAATAAATTTGCTACAGCACTAGCCTTATAGGCGCACTAATACTATTTATACTAAAGAAAGATAGAACCTTTTGCCTTTACGTAGATTATTAAGGCCTTAACACTATTATAATAAAAGATTATTACCTACTCCCCTTAATTAGAGAGACACTAGACTGCTTATTAGGCGTACACTACTACATAATATTAAATTTTAAAGACGCCTACTATTATCTAAGAATTAAGGCAGGAGATAAGTAGAAAACTACTTTTAAAATATAATATAAATATTTTAAATATCTTGTTATGCCTTTTAAGCTTATAAATGCTTTAGTAAGTTTTTAAGCCTATATTAATAAAGCTTTAAAAGGGTACTTAGATTACATCTACGTAGTTTATCTAAATAATATCCTTATCTATACTTATAACAATAACATTACGCTACACTAGCATGCTATACGCGCTATACTTAACTTTTTACAAAGAGCAAAGTTATATATAAATTTTAAAAAGTGTATATTTACTTTAAATAAAGTTTATTTTCTAAAATTTATTATTATAAGAAGCAGCATTTGCGCAGATTTAGCGCGTGTTGCTACTATTAAGTAATAGCCTACACCTACTAGTATTAAGGAGCTGCAGTCCTTTTTAAAATTTATAAATTTTTATTAGCATTTTATTAAAAACTACGCTGTAGAAACAGCACCTCTTATAAATATCCTAAAAGAGAAATAGGCGTTCTACTAGAATAAGGATATATATACTACCTTTATAAGGCTAAAGTAACGCTTTATATATACGCTTATTCTACGTTACTTTAAAGATACACGTATAATTTATATTAAAATAAATGCTTTAACTTTTACTATATTAAGTATATTATTTTAATCATTTAAAAATAAAAAGTAGTATTTTATTACGTTTTACTTATAAAAACTATAAAACGCTAAGCTAAACTATAAAGTATACAACTTTAAACTTTTAGCTATTATATAAAGCTTTAAGAAATAGCAGTACTACTTAAAAAGCACTTAATACACTATTTAGGTGTTAACTAATTATAATAACTTACGCTCTTTACGCGCTGTATAAAAGCTAAACTAGCGTTAAGCACGCTAAGCTCTATATTTAGAAGCTTTTAATTTTAAAGTTAAATACTGCTTAAGGCGTACAAACCCTGCAGACAGACTATTAAGAAAAGTAGATTATAAATAAAAGAACTTATTATTAACTTAATTATTGCTTACACTGCAGAACAAACTTCTAGTAAGAGTAGAGTATAGTAAAATAAAAAGTTCTATAACTTAGCACAGCTAAAAAAGCGCATGTAAAACACATATAGCTAACATTTATAGAATAGAAGGTATCTAAACTGCTAGTACTATAAAGTGCATACTATACGTACTACGCTCTCTAGCTAGAGTATTAGTTAGTAGCAAACCTGTAACAGTAAAGTTAGAAGCTCTAATAAATAAACTGCGCTAGTTACAACAAAAGGACGCCTTTGCCTTATAGCAAGTTATAGACTTTATATAAGCAGTATATACTTAAAACAGCAGCAGTACGCAAGTGTAACGCGTTAATAACAAAGAAGTCTTAAAATATAAAAATAAAATTTATGTTTTACTAAAACAAGCTATTAGGTAGAAGATTCTATTACAGAATTATAATACACGCATAGTAGGTTATTTTAGCGCACGTAGAACTTATAAGCTTATTAGCAGGCTATATTACTAGCTAGAGCTAGGCTATAATATTTAGGATTACGTAAAGACCTATATAGTATACTAAAAAAGCAAGGCTCTAAGACACAGTAAATACAATTAGTTATTACTATTACTAGTTCTTAATAAGATATTTAAGAAAGTAAGCCTTAATTTTAGAATAAGGCTACTACTAGCAAAAAACAATAGTTTAGGTTACGTATTTAATATAATTTTTATAATTATTAACTGCTTTTTAAAGATAGTAATCTACATACTTATATTAAAAACATAAAATGCAAAACAGTTTATAAAATCTTATTTTAAATATATTATTTTAAAATACAAAATCTAAAAAGGCATTATATCTAATTATAGTTTAATTTTTACCTTAGCATTTTAGATAAAAATATGCTACTAATTACAAGTAAAGCGCAGGCTAAGCACAGCCTTCTACCTATAAATAAACAGGCAAACTAAACGCTAAAACTAAATAATAAAGTAATACTTAAGAACATTTGCTTTAAAGAAACAGGATAATTAGGTGTTACTTCTACTAACTACACAATTCACATACAACAACTCTATCTATAAATTAACAAAGACAACACCTTTTTACATAGTATATAGTAAGCATCTATTGCTTACGTTGCCTCCTAAGGACAGCAGGCTAAAAAAAGAGGTACTAAACGCTATAAACAAAGTGCAGCGCATGCACAGCGCACATGCAACAGCAAGAGAACACTTCTTAATAGTATAAGAATATTAATGCTAATACTATAACAAAAAATATAAACTAAAAATCTTTTGCTAAAAAAACTTAGTTCGCCTTAGTACAAAAAACATTAACTTAGCCTACTAACCTAATAAGAAGCTTTCTAGCAAGTTTATAAAACTATTCTAAGTATAAAGAGTAGTAGGAATATAGGCTTACTAACTACAACTACTACTTTACTATTACATTTACAATATTTTCTACGTCTTCTTACTAGAACAATAAGAATTACGCAGTAGTTAAGAAAATAATACTTAGGCACTAAAAATTAGCTCTAAAGGTAAAGAGATCTAAGAGGTTAAAAAAATATTAGGGAAACAGGTTAAGAATAGCTAGCTAGAGTATTAGCTGCAATAAAAAGGCTATAATAAGTTATAAAATACCTAGACTCTAGCATCGCAGTTTAAGGATATAAAAGAACTAATTAAGAAATATAAGCACAATTAAAGATTATTACGTTCTAAGCGCGCTAAAAAAACATACTAAACATTGTTGTTGCGCACCTAGGGCGCAAATTAGGTATCTAAACAAATAAAACTACAAGTATAAAAATAATCTACTTCTACTTATTATTAAAAATCTCCTTACTACCTATATTATTACTACTACTTCTAGCACTACCGTCATGCGCGCCACCTGCGCCCAGACTACGCCTAAGAAGCGGCACGTCGTCGTCGCCTAAGCTCTCATTATTATCCTCATTATTATTAGTAGGACTAGCAATTCTAGCTGCATAACTAGCAATTAATTTAAAAGTAGCTACTATGTAGCGCTGCTCTACTAAAATTAAGCTTAAGTAGTAAAGCAAGGTTATTAGCACCTAAGTAAGAACTTTTAAAGAAGTACTAGTATGCGCAGCAACGCAGCAACAGTTAAAAAGCTTAAAGTTAAATTAGCGCTAGCATTATGTAAGCTTAACGCTAGTAGTAATAATAGTAAAGTTAGTTCTTAAAATATTAGCATTAGTAACTATAGTATTAAAATAAGCACAAAATAGTATAGATAATTTAAACACTTATTAAGCGCTTTAAAAACTTGTTTAGATTAGCTAAAGCATAGTTAATAAAATAAAAAAACTTACTTTAGTACAACTGCTACAGTTGCCCTTAGCATAATAGTTATAATAATAATACTTAGTTTTTTTATAAATTTTATTTTATTTAGCAATATTTTATACGCAGCGCAGGCAAGTTGCATATAAAGTAATAAAATTAGTAGCTTTATTAAGCACGCTAAACTTGTATAGCTAAGCATCTTATAAGTAGGACTTCTTAATGTACTTAGAATTTAGATAGTAGACTATAATAAAGATTAGAGCTTATTGTTTAGTTGCGTAGTAAGTGCGTTAGAGTTGTATATTAAATATATTAATTAAGATAAAAATTATAAAAGATATACTAGAAAATTTCTTTATTACTGTAGCAAACATTACTTTGCATAGACTACCTACAACAATTATATACTCTCTTCTTTACCTCTAAAAATTTTAAGAAACAAACAATAAATTTAAAAGTTACTATAATAACACTATAAAGACTTAAGCCTAAAGCTTATTACGCGCCTAAACTGCAGGTAATACACGTCTTAAGAGTACCTAAGCTGTAAGTAACACGCGCTTTTTAAGTTAAAGTTACCTTATATAGTCTAGAGAGTTAACTTAAGGCTGTTAGGAGGCTAGACTAGAGGGGGAGGCTCTGTCACGGATAGTTGCGTGTTAACTAGGTCCGCCAAACTCGCTTATTATTAGCTTGCCCACTAGCAATTGTGCTTATAAGGGGCTCCTCACCTACAAGGATACCTACAGGTATTATTGCTTGAAATATACACACGTTATTATTCTAGAGCTATCTCTCACTATCTTCTGTGGTGTAAAGCAAGTACTATTGCCCTTTTGCTATTGTCTACTAGCTTGTTTTAAACTATACAAAGGCTTATTAAGTAAGTAGACATACTAAAAATATTTTTTATTTTAAAAACTTTCTAGTTGTTTAATATAAATTATTGTATTAATTAAAGCGTTTAGAAACGCTTATTTAATATCCTAGCTTTTCATTATCTAGTTAAGTGCAGTAGCTAATAAAATTAATAGCCTTATTAAATTAAGCTTTATAGTATTAGCAAAAGCTTTTTTATAATTAACGCTAAATTCTTATTAAAAGCTTTTTATAACTTAGCGTACTTTAAATATATAGTTGTTATTTTATTAGTACTTTTTATTTAAAACCTAACAACCTTTTAGAACTATCTAATTTATAAGCCTTAGTACTAATAACTAAGTGTTATTTTTTTGTAATTAATTAAGTTTCTTTTTTATTGCTACTAAATAGTACTCTTTATTTTTGTGTTCAAGCACTTAATAATAGTTTCTAAAATTATTTGTATCTTTAGAAGTAAAGAAAATATCTTCTAGAATTATGTCTTTAAAACTAGTAGCTTTTGTTATTAAAGCTAATTGTAATAGTTTAGCTTTATTTTTTATTAAAATAATTAAATTTCTTCTTATAACTTTTATTAAGTTAGAGGTTTTTTAATTATTATTTTTAGTGTTCTAATTATTTGCTTATTTATCTTAATTTATTTAATTAGGATTTTAATTATTTTTTAACTGCAATTTTAAATTAGAGAAGACTTAATTATTAAATACTTCTTTTAATATTTTAACGTCTTTTACAGTTATAATCTTGTTAAATTTAAAATTAATAAGGTAATATAAATTATTACTAAGGTAGCTAGTAATATAATATAGTTTAACTCTAGAATTAAGTTTACTAAGAAATTCTTTTAGCTTCTTTTTGTATACAAAAGATCTCTAAATTCTAATATTACTAATATTTAGTTTATAGTAATATTTAGCTTTAAAAGGTGTTTAGAGATTAATAGAACTATAAAGAGTTCTATTATATAAATACACTACTATAAGTAGCGCTTTAGCTTATAATTTTGTAGGCATATTTAACTTAAAAAGTAGAGCTTTTATTTTATTAAACAGTGTTTTATTAATTCTTTTAGCGCCGCCTTTACCTTCTAGATTAAAAGGAGAAGTAAATTATAATTAAAATCCCTTTCTAGTTAAAAGCTTTTAAAGATCTAGTGTATTAAGCTTATTATTTAATTAAATAAGCTCAATCTGCTTTTTATCCTATACTTTAGCCCTTTTAATAAAGGCCTTAACTAGATTTACAAGCTCTTATCTAGAAGTAAGAAAATTAACTTTTAAATATTTAGTTTTATAATCTAGAAAGGTAATATAATACTTATAGCCTTTGTTAGTTTTTAGCTTAATAGGCCCTCCTAGGTTGTAGTAAATAAAATTGCTAAATTTACTTACAGTTGTTGTTACTAGATCTCTACTAATTTTACTAGTAAATTTACTTTTTAAGCAAACTTTATAGTTACTAAAAGCTTTACTAGTTTTTATTCCTAATTTTATGCTATAGGTATTATTACTAAGCTTAATTTAAGCTTATTTTACTAATATAGCTAAAGCGTCTATGTAGAAAAGTCTCTTAATTTTTTTAATCTTTTTAATTTTTATAATTTTTTTAATCTTTTTAATCTTTTTAATCTTTTTAATCTTTTTAATCTTTTTAATCTTTTTAATTAACTTAATCTTTTTAATCTTTTTAATTAATTTCTTTTAAAGTATTAATTTCTGCATAAGCTTAATTACTTTTAATACTACTAATTATAGTAAATGTTGCAATCTTTCTAGTGTACTGCTCTTTAGCTAATATTTTACTAAATTTAATAATTAGGCTATTAGCCTTAGTAAATTAAAACTTAGCTTCTTTTTAAATAAATTAGTATAGACTAAGTAAGTTTACTTTAAAGTCTAGTATTAAGAGTACGTCTATTAGCACTACTAATTTATTTATGCTAGTAAAAGTAATATAGACGTCTTCTTTTGCAATTACTAGTAGTAGTGTAGTTGTATTACTCTATTTAATATAGGTATTGCTTATACTATAAAAGGTTTAAAATAGATTCTTATTATAGCAAATGTGCACGCTTACTCTACTATTTAGTACCCACTTAATAATTTCTATAGATCTAGTAGTATTTATATTAGTAATCTTTTAATCTACTAATATTATTATTAAAAAAGTACTTTTAGAATTATCTAGTATATTAAATATCTAATTTACTTAATTTTTTTAATTCTTTTAATTATATAGCAATTTGCTAAAATCTTTTATCTAGCATTTCTTTTTTTAGTGTCCTAGTTTTTTGTAGTAATTATAGATTTTTAGACTCTTTTTATTATCTAATTTTTAAGTTAATAAGGACATTTTAATATTCTTTAAATAAGAAGCTAGTAAGCTATTATAGCTCTTTTGTTAATATAGCCTCTCTAATTTGTGTTAATTAAATTTATAGCCCTTTTAATTAGAGCTATTTTTTAAGGCTTTTAGACGTCTAGACTTGTCTAATATTTAGCTATATATTACTTCTAGATTAATTACTTTATTTAATTAAAAGCTTTAAGTAATTGCAGTAACTAAATAGTTAAATTTTAAACTTAAATTATTAAAAATTAGAGCTGCAACAAATTTAGTAGGCAATTAAATCTTTCTAGTCTCTAAATTTCAAACAAAACTATTAACTTTCTATAGATAAGTTTTTATATTATTCTAATATTAATATAGTATAGTATTAATAAGATTTTTACATATTAAAAAATTAGAACTAAATCTCTTTTAAGAATATAATTTTTCTAAGTAATTCTAACAAAAATAAGAATTATTAATATCTTTTAACTATAATAGAGGTATATCTTTAAGGCTAAGACGTAATATTAATAAAGCTTTTGCCTCTTAATTTTTAAGCGTCTAATAGTTGTCTAAATAGTCCTTTTTAGTTAATTTAGTTAAACTAATTATTATAATATTCTTGCAATCTTATTGTACAAGAATTAATTAAATTTTAAGTGCCTAAATATTATAGTTAGAGCTGCCTTTAAGCTTAGGCACTCTAAAAATACTACCATAATTAGCTATTTTAATCTACTAGCCTTAGTCTAGAATAATTAGCTAAGTAGATAATTAATTTTTACGTTTAGTACAGCTGTAGTTACTGTCCTTACTATAAAGAACTTTAGCTGCTAATTAAATTAATCTTCTATTACTAGCGTATTAGAGTTTCTTGGCCTATAGCCTTAGCTTACTTTTAACTACTAATAGAGTTTTTTAGCTTATTTGCCTTAGTTTACTCTTTAACTAAAAATAGAGTTTTTTAGCTTATTTGCTTTAGTTTACTCTTTAACTAAAAATACTTTTAATAGTAGGATCTTTTTTGCTATAAATCTATTATTTATCTAGTTAAATTCCTTAACTAGCGTTGTAGTTAGGCTGGTAAAAATGCTGACAGTTTGGTCTGACTAATCAGAACACCAAAACCTTCGCACCTGCGCATCGCTGCGAGTTTTGGAGATATTAAGCTAAGAATTTTACAGCCTAT